>CM050167.1:46851522-47016522 GCA_027410445.1 Discoglossus pictus | reverse complement strand
CAAAAATAGCATTCTCCATGCATCTACAGTTGTTTGTTTTTTGTTGTTTTTTTAACTTTTTCCTGACTTTGACGAATGACCTGTACTACACTTTATAATCCATAAGTGTAGTTATGATCACAATATTCTTAATAGGACTCCACTAAGAAGTTATGCCAGATGACCTTGAAATACTTTTTAAATATCAAGTCCCACCATAATTTAAGTTTATTTTCTGCCTTGTTTACCAGTTCATGTTTCATGTTTGAGAACAGAAGCCACCATTAGAAACAAAAATATCTGTTCCATTTATCAAGGTGACACTTAGAATTCTTGAATTGTCTCTTGCCCTTTTGACTCAATCAAGTTACGCCTGCAGTTCTAAACTGTGGCAGTTACATTCATGTTTCTATATTTTTTTTTTAACATCCCTAATCACCCAACATACAGAGGGTGCTACATCCTTTATAGGTATATTTGTATGTGTTTAAGCATACTGTTTTTTTTAAGGGCCACCATAGTCCCACATCAAGAAACTAAAAGGAAATCTACTTAGGTAAAGGACCTTTACTGTTAGCTGGTTGCACACAGTGGTCGCCATCGACCCCCTAGGTGGCATGGCCGAGATTTTATTGACTTTCCTACAGTTAGGTTTAGGGGTTAGGGTACCAACAGATAATAAGCTTTATAATGACAAAATCACTAAAATCTTGTCCACTCTACCTAGTGGCCGATGGCTGCTACTCCATGCAGCCAGCTAAAAGGAAAGATCCCAGGTAAATAATTAGGTGATTAAGAAATTCAAGGAGAAATACTACACTGAGAACAAAAATCTATACTCCGTATAGGGCAATTGTAGTCCCACATTTTTCAGTCATGCATGTAATTTTGAAGGTTATAACCTATTTAGGAAAGATAGAGGCAATGGTAAGAGGAGGAGGGATTTGTCTGTATGTTAAGCCTGAATTTAAGCCTATAGTCAGAGAATATATTTATGCTGGAACTAGTGATAATGTTGAATGTTTGTGGGTAGAGTTAAATAGCGGAGCAGCAAATTCAAAAAGAATATTAGTAGGAGTATGCTATAAACCCCCAAATATAGCTGAAAGTGACTAAATACAATTTTTGTTACAGATTGGAAATGCAGCTAAGCATGAGCAAGTTCTAATATGGGAGACTTTAATTACCCTGAAATAAACTGGATAAATGAGAGCAGCAGTTCAGCTAAGGGGAGCAGGTTCTTGAGTACACTCGGGGATCATTATCTGGCCCAGGTTATACAAGAACCTACTAGAAATGAAGCTATCTTAGATTTAGTCATCACAAATAATATTGATATGGTATCAAATGTTGGAATTGGACAACCCTTGTGAAACAGTGATCACAACACAGTCTCATTTGAGATTGAATTAAAAAAACTAAATTTTAAGGGGCCAACAAAAACTCTTAATTTTAAAAGGGCAGAGTTTAACGGTCTAAGGGCAGCAATACAAAGTATAGACTGGGACAGAGAACTGGCAGGTAAAAACACTGACCACAAGTGGACAACATTTAAATCCTTACTAAATATACATACACATCGGCATATACCATGTGGGAATAAAAGTAAAAGGAGTAAATCCTATCCAATGTGGCTTAACAATGATTTAAAGATCAAGATACGGAGTAAAAAACAGGCATTTAAATTATAAAAACAAGAGGGGACAGAGCCTGCTTTACAGGAGTACAAGGAAATTAGTAAGGCTTGCAAAAGGGATATTTGAAAACGGCTATTAGACTGGCTAAAATAGAAAATGAAAAATGTATTGCAAAATAGAGTAAGACTAACCATAAAATATTTTTTAAGTATATTAATGGAAAGAAGGCGAGGAAGGAAGCTATAGGAACATTACAATGTGACCCGGGCCATCTGAAAATGAGTGACCAGAAAAAGCCAGATGAGCTAAATAGGTTATTTTCTTCGGTATACATAAGGGAGGTACCAGTGGTTGGGACACTGCAACATAATAGGGCTATACTAGCGTTGCTAAATAATTTGTTAACACAGGAAGTAATCCAAAAGAGGTTGGAAAAAATAAATGTTAATAAAGCCCCGGGTCCTGATGGAATACATCCATGGGTACTGAGGGAACTGGGTTCTGTAATAGCCAAACCATTATATTTAATTTTTCAAGATTCCCTGAACACGCGGTCTCTACCAGATGACTGGAGAAAAGCAGATGTGATACCTATATTTAAAAAGGGAACAAGAGCAAATCCAGGGAATTAAAGACCAGTGAGCCTCACTTCTGTAGTGGGGAAGCTTTTAGAAGGGTTAATAAGGGATAATATACAAGAATATGTCTATTTGAACAGGATTATAAGTAGGAGTCAACATGGATTTATGAGGGAGGATAGTAGGAACCTGGATTGAGGCAACTCAGTGAATGTAGTCTTTTTGGATTTTACAAAGGCTTTTGATACAGTGCCACATGGAGGGCTATTGTGCAAACTAAGAGATACAGGAATTGCAGTAAATATCTGCTCATGGATTGAGAGCTGGCTAAAAGACAGGAAGCAAAGGGTTGTTGTAAATGGAACATACTCCGATTGGACTAATGTGGTAAGTGGTGAACCTCAGGGTTCAGTATTTTTCTCCTTTTTAACATATTTATTAATGACTTAGAGGTAGGATTGGAATGTGGTGTCTCCATTTTCGCTGATGACCCGAAGTTGTGCAAGGTAATTAAATCAGATTATAATGTGCTTTCCCTCCAAAGGGATTTACATAAAATTGAGGAATGGGCATCTAAATGGCAGATGAGATTTAATATGAATAAATGTAAAGTTATGCATCTGGGAAGGAAAAATAGCCATGCAATTTATAATCTTAATGGAGCAAATCTAGGGGAATCGGATATTGAAAGGGATTTGGGAGTGCTTGTGGACAACCACCTAGGTAACAGCGCTCAAAGCCAAGCAACAGCTGCAAAGGCAAATACAATATTAGCATGTAGGGTATAGAAGCAAGGGAAGCAAATATAATTCTGCCACTATACAAATCTCTAGTACGCCCTCATTTGGAATATGGAGTACAATTTTGGGCACCACCTCATAAAAAAGACATTTTAGAGCTGGAAAAAGTACAGAGGAGGGCAACAAAACTAATAAGGGGAATGGAGGGGCTAAGTTATGAAGAAAGACTAACCAAATTAAACTTATTTTCTCTACAAAAGAGGCATCTGAGGAGATATGATTACCTTATATAAATACATCCAGGGTTAGTATAAAGATTGGTCAAGGGAGCTTTTTGTGCCAAGAGGTTTTCAACTGACAAGAGGACATCCCTTGAGGTTAGAAGTAAAAAGATTCCACCTTAAAGAAAGAAAAGGGTTCTTCACAGTAAGGGTGGTTAATCTGTGGAATTCTCTACCAGAGGAGGTGGTGACAGCGGATTCGATAGATAACTTTAAAAGGGGACTGGATTTATTTCTAATTAAAAAGGGAATTCAGTGTTATCATGGATAATTAGAGAGACCGTATTGATCCAGGGAGAAATCCGATCGCCAGTATCTGGGATCAGGAAGGAATTAATTTTCTTTTCCCATTTGAGACGTTTGGCTAAGTCTCACTTGTTTTTTTTTTCTGTTTGCCTTCCACTGCATTCATTAATAATACAAAATAAATAAATAATTGATTAATACTTAATTAACAATTAATTAATATTTAATCCGCATATTGCAGATCAGAGGAGATCTTAACTATGTAAAATAAAAACTGTTCTCCATTACAAAAGATTGTTCTATGAAAAGTAAGTGATTGATGTTAAGAAATTATCACTAAAACATATCCAGAAGAGACTAATTGTAATGTGTTTAATTGTTCTTGACTGGATTAGTTATATGGAACACATTTGGGAAAAGGGGTCATTTAGGGCCCCAGTAAACCTTTTATCTGTGTTTGCTTAGCTAGATTTCTTTTAAATTTTATAATATTAAAATACAGGTTTGTATATATGTAATAGGTAACAAAGGCCCCCTAAGTGTCATGTAACTGGTAAAAAAAGGAGGAGCAAACAATCTGCCCGGTTTCACTATATAATATAAGGTTTTTTTTTTTTACACTAAGAACCACTTATTTATCATACACAGATTTGTAAGGTTAAAAACATAATATTTTGAAATTTGAATCCACAATGTCTCTTTAAGGAAAAAAGCTCACGTCTATTTTATTACAAAGCTTTGTGTGCACAATTAATGCACAACAACCAGTTTATTTTTTGACAAGTATGATTTATTGCACCAGCCATACCATTTCATGAGATGTTCGAGATAAAGTTTCTAGAATTGTAAAGAGCTGATGTTGCACAAGAAATGCACATTTCTCATACAGCCAAATACGATAAATCATTCTCTTTTATATTCCATTTAAAGAACTAAAAAAATATAAAATTACTATTATGACAGATACAGAAGAATGTGATGCTTCTAATGCCCTAATAGGAGAAATGACAGCGGTACATTGGTAGATAGGACTGGGGTTACATTTCGGAGAAACCTTGTCATTATACTTTATTAGCTCAGTTGTGAAAACAGCCTTTTAAAAAGGTGTTTTATATCAATAAGCACAAATTACTGTCAGGAAATGCATTTACATGCTATGATTTCTATTAAGAGTAATAGAAAATTCAATTCAAAACCAAAATAGGCTGAAAAAAGTCCTAGTGCTTAAAGGTATATCTAAGGTTCCCTGTCTTTACCTTTTTTTATAATCCAACACGTGCTGCTTATATCAGAAAGATACTTTACATTGAGTCATTCTATATATACTAGGGGCCTCATTCTATTATCGGCCGTAAATCGGCCGTAAGGCTGCGATTCCTTGCGGGGGTTCTGTTAACTCGCAATTCAATTATACGGCCCCGCAAGGATCTCCCCTTACGGCCGGCCGCATATCTTGAAACCGGCCGTACGCTCTGAAATCTAAAAACTCAAAAATAAATTCAAGCCTGCACTGTACAGCTCTGTAAATGCTAGGGATCATATTGGGGGACATGAGGATTAAAAGTAACCCACTCTCAAGCTTGCACATCAGCCCAAACCCGAGTTCAAATTAACTGTTTATTTTCCGGCTGCGGCTCGTTTTTAGCCTTGCAGACAGGGTTCCCGGAGCAATAGAATAGCAACCAGGCTTTTCTTACGGACGATTTCCTTGCGGCCGTTTTAGATCAAAGGCTTTCCTCCGGCGCAATCGGCCGCAAGAGATAACAAGGCGCCGGCCGCAAGCCTGATGGAAACCCCGGCCGGAGGGGAATAGAATAGCCGGAAAGCTTGCGTCCGGTCCTTGCGACCCCGCAGTGGCTGCGGCCGATAATAGAATGAGGCCCTAGGAAATTATGACGGGCATAACATTTTAAGGCTGGCAATGCTGTTTGCCACCTTGTGTGTCCTTTTCCCCCTCCTCTCTTGTACCTCCTTTCCCCTGTGCCTTGTTTCTCTCTCCCCACGTGCCTTGTTTCTCTCTCCCCCCGTGCCTCGTTTCTCTCTCCCCCCCGTGCCTCGTTTCTCTCTCCCCCCCGTGCCTCGTTTCTCTCTCCCCCCGTGCCTCGTTTCTCTCTCCCCCCCGTGCCTCGTTTCTCTCTCCCCCCCGTGCCTCGTTTCTCTCCCCCCGTGCCTCGTTTCTCTCTCCCCCCCCGTGCCTCGTTTCTCTCTCCCCCCCCGTGCCTCGTTTCTCTCTCCCCCCCGTGCCTCGTTTCTCTCCCCCCCCCGTGCCTCGTTTCTCTCTCCCCCCCCGTGCCTCGTTTCTCTCTCCCCCCCGTGCCTCGTTTCTCTCTCCCCCCCGTGCCCTTCTCTCTCCCCCCCGTGCCCTTCTCTCTCCCCCCCGTGCCCTTCTCTCTCCCCCCCGTGCCCTTCTCTCTCCCCCCCGTGCCCTTCTCTCTCCCCCCCGTGCCCTTCTCTCTCCCCCCCGTGCCTCGTTTCTCTCTCCCCCCCGTGCCTCGTTTCCCTCGTCTCCTCTTCAGCTGCCGTCCTTTGGCAGGAACTACTTCCTGGATCAAACAGCGCATGCGCATCCCACTTGCGTGATGAGCGGCTTGATCCAGAACATAGTTCCAGCCAAAGGACGGGACGCGCAGAGGAGAAGACGGTGAGTAAGGGCCGCAAGCCACTGCCAGGGTTTGGAACCAGGTACGGGCCGCAAGCTATTGGTAGGTTTTCCAGGTAAGCAGGCAAGTTCCAGGCGCTGGGGGTGGCAGAAGGGGAAATAAGAGAGAGGTCTCTCTCATCCCCCTCTGCCTAAGTACCGCAGGCCTCGGGGTTGCGGCCCGTAAAAGCGGCAGAGGGGGATGAGAGAGGCTTGCAAGGCCTACAATGAGCGCCTACTGGCTCTCATTGCAGCCCAAGTCCCTCAGGCTCGCGGTTGATGCCTCGCTTATGGGCCGCAACCAACATCGTAAGCATTCCGAACAGTCCCGCAGAACCACAACTATTATAGTGATACAGATTTTTTTTATTTAAAAAGAAAACTGGTTTTCCACATAGCACCTGATACCTACCAATAGAAACACTGCATTCAAATACGGATTTTAAGTCAGCAGCAGCTCAATGGAGAGATCTACAGATCTGTGTCTGAATCCTCCTACTTCCTTCTACAGGGGTACCACACATCCCATGATTGCTTCCTGCAAAAAAAACTGCCATCATTGATTGTAACATTGTATTAAAATGTATTAGCTGCCTGTGATTGGCCAAAACAAATTATGAATTTTATACAAATTTTTAACAGAGATATTGCCGGTCCCGGTTACAGCCAGAAGACGTGCTGCAGGGAAAGGATCATAGTAAGGGCAGAGAGGAAAGGAAGGTGAATCGAAAGGGGGTAGGAGGTTAAAGATGGGAGGATGATGCTCTGCGGTGGCTAGGGTGGGGGATGGTCCAGAATATAGAAAAAGTTTTTAAGTGTTTATTTTTTTATATATTTATTATTTAACCCTATACGAACCTTCAAACCAATAACAGCACAGTGTAGAAATCCAAAGCAACACTGCCTGAAGCTGCCCCCCTTTGGCAAGAACAAAAGACTACACATTCCATGATGCTTTGCTGCAGAGACTGAAATGCAGGCAATGCTGTAGCTGTCTCTGTCCATAATAAATAATTAATTTTATGCTAATTTAGCTTGAATTTTCAGGGACCTTCCTTGCCAGAAAACTGAAGAAACTTGCAAATTTTAAGATAATGTTTTACTTTGGGTTTTTCTTCATGAAAAAAAATGTTTGCATATAATACTGATTCTCAGATGCACTCATAATCCATGAAACATATATCTGGGGAATCTTTGCCGTGTCTGGCTGGGGCCGTTTACTGTTCTCTGAGCTTTTGCTGTTTCCCCTCCAGCAAGGAATTAGGGAGTATGTGTAGATAGATAGATAGATCATTTGTGTTTTACGAACATACTGAACATGCCAAAAATGGCTGTATATTGCTTGGAAGCTGTTTGCAGCCTTTGTTTCCGCTGTCTGATGCTTCTCTATCCTCATTGTTTTTTGTGTTTCGGCCTCTGTCACTAGTGACTCCTCACTCCCAGCCTCCATGCTAGCTGCACACAGGAAGGATTTTCACAGCCCTATTATCACTTTGTGTCTGTGTAGCGGTAGCACAGGAGCCCATATATACAGTGTTCTCCTCAGTAATTGTTGCTGGGTGGGTATATATAGTTCTACAATGTGTGTTTGTGTGTTTTTTGCCTCTCGGGTTGGGTGTAGTTTCAAATTAGGTGGGTGGAGCGCCATCGTAAATTGGGCTGGGGAGAACACTGAAGATATTGTATATGTAATATGTTTATATATATATATATATATATATATATATATATATATATATATATATATATATATAAAAGACATTTCCTGTTATATGCCCACCATGTTGTTTTTAGGGGGATCTTTCCTGTTACGTGCTGTTATCACTAACCACAAAGTGTTGGGCAGATAACAGGTAAGTGTAGAAATCCATACAGCTTAAATATGATCAATATGACTGTCACAGGCTGAATCCTATTATCTATGCATTATCTTGAGGGATGGCTTCATTTTTAATCGGTTTAATACAGTAAACATGATTTCCCACACTCCATAGTGAATTAATTTTATCTTTAAACTCTTGGAGGTTCAAGCCTCTAGCATCAAGGACTCTAGCATCAAAATAATGTATTTTTTACAGAAATAAAAAAAACATTAGAATCGTTAACTGAATATTACTAATTCTTTATCTACTCCCCACCACCACCACCACCACCACCATTTTATGTGTTAATATATTATCGTGCCATCTACTTGAGCACAGAAAATTGCCATCAGCTTCTAATTGTTCCTGTATAAACATTGGTAATCTGACCTCTAATTATTAGGGTTTACAATACACCTAAACTAAATGGATTTTTACTAGTAATTTTCATATTGTCCCAGAATTAAATACCACTTACTGTACATCATGTAAAATGAATTGGTGCTTTAAGATACTTCTCTGATATATAATTAAGGGAAAAAATGTACAAATGACTTCTGCCTAACCGCACGTTTCAGCTTTGCAATCATCCCCATATAATTACACACCATGGTGTATTACTGCATACAGATTGTGTTCCTTGTAATTATCACCTGCATTGTCGCTTTTCAGATGTGCATAATAAAATTCACCTTTTAAAAAGAGTTTTCTGCTATTTTAAAATCATTGAGAGTCTGCCTTCTCCTGAGTTCTACTTTGTGATTTAGTAACTGAAAGTTGAATTTATATATTGATATAAGTCTTTAAGGAGATCATCCCTCAAAGTGGATGAGGTTTCTAGTTCTGCACATGCTATTTTTATGAATTAAAGCAAATCACTTACGCCTAAAATGCTGCCACACTGTGCACTAGTTAATATAAGATTAAACTACCCTGAGTCTCATATAGATATCGCATATATAGTTATGGATCTTGCGATGTTGGTGATGTTTGCGATGTTGGTCGCGATGTTTGCGATTTTGGTCACGCAGTTGCGTCCCTCGTGAGGCGAGCCAGCGCCACTGTCACACATGCGAACCTCGCAAAGCGAGGCTAAGCAGCCGCGCAGCACTTGGGCTGCAATGAGCGCCAAAGGAGCTCATTGCAGCCATCCGCGCCGTCACACATGTGAGCCTCGCAGCACTTAGGCTGCAATGAGCACCGTCACACATGTGAGCTTCGCAGCACTTAGGCTGCAATGAGCGTCAAAGGCGCTCATTGCAGCCAGCGGCGCAGTCACACATGCGAGCCTTGCGAAGCAGCACTGTTCAAGCTCGTAACTCTAAAAAAAAAAAATCTACAAATTCTAACAAACTCACACACAGCACAGGGGTAGACACAGGAAGCCTGGGTGTGAGGTTGCAAGCGAATTCCACCCATGTTTGGCGTTTTAGGTCACGCGAAAATCGCCTTTTTGAGGGGAAAAATTGCGTCCGAAAATGTCATACTTAGAAACCTACAGACTCACCTTGCTGTATATCTCTTTGCCTGTGTCCTACACAGCAACTGTTGCTGTAGATGATAATGAAAAGCAAATATTGAGCAGAAAAAAATGTTTGTATGTGCATTTACACAGCACTATGTATTTAATACTATTTGAAGACCTTCACAGGTTAAGTGTGATGAGACTGCATTCAGAGATTCAGTGTAGGGCACATGCAGGCAGATCTAGAAGAACAAGATGGCAACTGGGAGGCATGCTATGGGTACTGGGAATACAATCCATGTAGTGCGCGTCTAAGAATTCAAGGTCCTTTTCTATTTGTAGACGCATCTCGGCAGAACAGTGGGGTTGAGCGCTGTGCCAAAAATGTACTGCAGGCAGAGAACTATTTCCACCTCAGATCTGGCTCATAAGGCGCGCCAACAAAAGGGACCTTCAGCTATGAGAGGCACGCCCAAGGCCCTGGGGGGCCGAGTGCCCGTGCCGAACATAGCGATGGCCTCGCTGTCAACCCCGCGCCATGTGAGTTGCGACACGTCGGAGGTGTAAATAGTTATTTGCGGGCAGTACAATTTTTGCACCACAAGGTGGTGCTGTGGAGCAGCGCTCAACCCCACTGTCCTGACGGGATGCGGCTAAGAAATAGATTAGATACAAATTGACCACTATACCATATGATTATATAATCTTGGTTCCAAATGACATAAAAAAAACAAAAAACTTTTTTTCAACATTTGAGATCCAGATTTTTAGTTTCTTTCTTCCTGTAATCAGAGTATTAATATTTTAAATATTGAAATTCATAATTTATGGTTTTAGAAGGGTACCCTGTTATTAGTATTATCTCAAATGTGTACCCTGGTTAAAATATATCTATATTTAACATTTGTTTGTTACACCAGATAAAAATCCTTGCATTTAAAAAAAACATATCTTTAGTTTAATTCCCAGCTGGATATATATTGAACTATGGAGATATATTTATATATAATCTTTACTACAGACGTTGTGGTGAGTTCTTTATCCATATAATAGTGATTGTGAATCAATGTTGGATAACAAACATTTAGATTGATGGTTTCCTGCAAAAGTTTAAAGACAAACCACTGGCTTCAGTGCGTGTGTGTGCGCGTTGAACAGTCGTGTCTTACTCTCCATGACCTAATGGACCGCAACACACTATGCTTATCCATTTGTTATTTATGGCAGAGATACTGGAGTGGGCTGCCAGTTCCTTCTCCAGTGGGCTACAGCATACAGATCCTGGTATTCCTAGGTGGTCTCCCATCCAGGACCAACGCTGCCCAGCTTCAGGGTGGTGTGACCTCTTGGTTCCCGGACTAGAATCAAACCCAGGTCGCCGTGGTGAAAGTACTGAATCCTAACCACTGGACCACCAGGGAACCCAGCTTCAATGACCGTTTTTTTTTAAATTTTGAAGCCATCATCTCCTTCATCCAACAAAGCCGTGTTTGCCCAAAATTTCAAAGTGTTCCTCCAATGCCAAACAGTTTAAAAGATGAGAGGAATTTCAACATAAAGATGAGACAACTAGCTTTATTTGTTACTGTACACTGAAAAGTTAAATACAGTAAACTCCCCGTTATCCGGCACCCACGAGGACTCCCTATTGCCGGATAAGTGTTCTTGCCAGTTTATCGGGAGTCCCCAAATAAACCACCCATAAACTCCTCAAAACCCATCAAAATGCCTTTTAGGCCCAGAAAAAAATAATTAGAAAAAAAGTTAGCTTTTTTTTTTTTTGCAGTCTCGAACTCCGGATAGTGCCGGTTATGACGGTTTAGCAGGATTTTTTTGAAAATGGGGAATTTGTGCCGGTTGGTTAGGTGCCGGATAGCCGGGAATTTACTGTATATTCATCTTTTTTATTGCAAAAGTTAGAAAAGCTGAACCAATACAGTGTCTTTTTAAAGAACTTACCAACAGACAAATGGCTACATGTGGCTTCATGTGTTAAACATATGTACTGTACTTTTCATGGTCTGTGCAGGTACCATCAAGTTTGCCAACACCTGGGAATTACTCTAAACAGTGGTGTGCTGCAATGACAAAGGGATGAAAGGTCAAAGGGCATATAGTCCACTCCCTGTGGATAATTATCTGGCAAAAAAATGCAATATTATCTTGATTTGTTGTAAAGAAAGAAAGATATAAAAGGTACTGATAAAACAGTATTTACTTAGTGTCTTGTCCATGAGGACTTCTGCACATGTACATTCAGTATGATCAATGCAGTGATGGAAAGCTTCCGTATAAACCATGTAATTGTGCACAATAAAATCACAAGAGTTAAAAAAGTTTAAAAACACTGTGAAAAAGAGTTCCTTCAATGGCTATTGTAACCACTATTACCACTCTATCATACAATATTCTTAGTATAAAGAAAAATATTTTATCAGAGTATATAGAAGGGCATTTGCTCACTGACTTAAGAGCTGTGAAGACAGTCCCATAGGTATATATATATCATGCTATTTAGAAATTACTAATAGGTAGTATAAAACAAAAAAAAATGTACAATCTCACTAAACCTGAATACATAGCTCTTAAAGAACTTAGAGATGATAGTACCATTCACATCAAACCAGCCGATAAGGGTGGTAATATAGTCCTAATGGACAACATGGACTATAAAGATATGTGTGAAAGGATTCTCAAGGATAAAATGACCTATAAAATCATTCCCAAAGACCCTACTGTTTATTTTAGATCCAAACTCAAGAATATTCTAGATGGTGTAAAGAACTTAGGAATTATTGATGATCAGACCTATCAATTTTTGCTCCCCAAATTTCCTACGGTGTCAGTCTTTTATTCTCTTCCAAAAGTACACAAAAAAACTAGGCCTATCCCTGGGAGACCTATAGTTTCTGGCACTGACAATTTGTCACATAATTGTAGTGTATTTTTAGACCACTACCTCAGAGATTTTGTGATGGGATTACCATTTTATGTGAAGGACACTCCAGACATTCTTAGGCAACTAGAAGACCTAACTATACCTATTGAATCCTGGTTAGTTTGTATTGACGTTGAAGCTCTTTATAGTAGTATCCCTCATCATTTTGGGATTGATGCAGTAAAATATTTTTTACAGATGAAAGGCTCCACTTTTAAAGAACTAAACGAACTGTTGATATCATTACTTGAATATGTTCTGAAACATAATTTCTTCCTCTTTAACCATAAATGGTACCACCAACAACAAGGAACTGCGATGGGGACACCATGTGCTCCCAGTTATGCCAATCTTTTCCTTGGCTGGTGGGAGGACAAATACATATATGATGACAATGCACATTCTTTTGGAAACAATATACTCATCTGGAGAAGATATATAGATGATGTGATCCTTGTCTGGACGGGTAACAGACAAGATTTAACTACTTTCATATCATATCTTAACAATAACGCATTAGGCCTGAGATTTACCTCGGAGGCGAGTCAAAGTGAAGTTTCCTTTCTAGATTTAAAAATCAAAAAAGATTCAGAAGGAAAAATCTGTACTTCCACCTTTAGGAAGGAGACAGCCTCCAATACATTACTAAAATGGGAAAGCCAGCATTTTGGGCCCCAAAAAAGAGGAATCCCTAAAGGCCAATATTTAAGAATTCGGAGGAATTGCAGTTCAGAACATGAATTTAAAATTGAAGCAGACAAACTAAGACAACGGTTTAAATCAAGAGGTTACCTGAACAGGAGTCTGAAATCAGCTTATAAGCATGCCTTATCTTGTAACAGAACTGACCTGCTAAACGCACATGTCACAAAACAACAGGAAAATAATACCATCAAAAGAAATGATACATCTAATCAAAATCTTATTAGATGTATAATGACATACGGCCATGATTCTGAAATTATAAAAAACATTCCTGATAGACATTGGCATCTCCTTACAAGTGATAAAGATATACAAGATGCACTAACTCCAAAGGGCTCGCAAACCCTCCAAATACACAGTAATAAAAATGAATGCCCATACTGTTCTAGTCCATATGGGTGGCCTGATATGTATTAACTCATTGATTCCCGAGATCGATCTAACCCTGAAATGACACATTTTATTGCCGATCTGCAAGCTTGAGACTGTTGTGCAATTAATTCTAATGTCTATCATCACTTCCCCCGTCATTTACAGTGCAGTATTGATTTGTTATTTGCATTTACAGTGCTGTGGACAGGGGTTAAACTCCCTTGCAGGTCCTCTGTAGTACTCGTAGGATTTTCTCCTACATTTGCCAATTACGGGTGTGTAAACATTTGCAGGCTTGGTGAATTGTAGCAATTGAATAGTGATTTGCGTATCGTAATTTTTGCGGGAAAGATCAAAGGCATCGGGAATCTGTAAGTTCTGAGTTTAACAGCAGAAAGGTTTTTAAGGCCGTAAACAGTTTGGAGCCTGCAAAAAGACGCCAATCCCACACAGTATTTATGCAAGGTGTAAATTTGTATTGCATCTTCTAATGTGAGAAGAAAAACAAACAAATAAAATGTAGCCAGCAGCTTTCCATCAGTCCCCACGGCTGTGTGGTGTTATCTCCTACACTTGAAGCTGCACAACACAACTTGTCCCCTAATAGTAATTTACTGACTTTGCTTTGTGCATTAAAACTTCTAATTAGATTATTGTAGTGTGCATTAGAATATCTAATCTGGTTAATAAAATATTAGACTTTATAATTGGGCTAATATGGTTTTATTATGTTAGATGCAGCGTATACTTTTAAAGGGTTGTGACTTTGTTCAGAATTACTACATTGTCGCAGTGTCTCTTTGACGGGTACAGTGAATATATAGGAACAAATGGGCATCTTGCTTCCTAAAATTGCATTTGCATATTTATCTTTATATAATTAAATGCATAATGTCCCAGCTTCAAAAAACTGTCAGGCTATTCTGACTGTGCCGTACTTTAATATAAATTTATTCGCAAATGTTTCCCTTAAATGATCTCTTAAAGACCTATTGAAGTCTTCTGGATTTTACTAGGTATATAATATAGCTATTTACTTTATGTACTTTATTTTATTATGATGTGCTTATAAAGTCTTTTTTACTGCCTAAAATCATATAAATAGTCCCTGCATGGGTCTGCCCATTGCAATGTATGCATACATGACTCTGTAGGGCTGGATGTGCAGTATAGTGCCCTAGCCTATCAGGGACCACATCTCAGCACATGTTGCAGAATGTTACAGAGAAATGGTCACTGATTGGCTAGTATGAGACAATACAGAAGAGTCTGTGTCTTCATGAGTAGCAGAGGGCTGACCCAAACAGGTATTGTGTGTTTGCTTTTAGGCAATAGAACAGAGCTCATAAGAACTTATTAATAAAATAAAGTACATAAAAGTAAATGGATAGAGAGAAGTACGATATAACTAGTTGTCACGGGCCCCTTTTTCTCGGCCTGGGTGTTGGCTCATTGAGCATATTAAAGGACAGACAGCTTGGCTCCAGCCACTGGATTATGTACTTAAAAACCTTCACTTTATTTGTAATCTGTTTTGTCCCATTGTTTGCTAGATAAAGTTAATCGCATCTAATATGTGCTAGAGACGGCAGGATGTGTATTAAAGGTTAAACCTATTGCACTCAGGAAGCTACTGCTAGACCCCATGTGGGGTCATCTCCTGTAATTGTCTGCCACACCCATGTCTGCCACACTCATTGTTCAATTGTGTACACCCCCTCTGTATCTAACTGCTATATATATTGTTTAACTTTTCAAAACAAATCCGTTCACCTTTGAGGCATATATAAATCCTGTTCTTCTGGATGGCTGCAGGGAGGTACTTGGAGACTCTGTAGGATCCTGCTGGGGTAGGTTTGACTGTAACAAGTCTTATCAAGCCCCCTAAGAAGAAGAAGCAGCAGATCTGAGTCTCTTGGTAACCTGTAAGTGTTGATTTCTGATGCAAGGACCCTGACCGATATCCGGGTATCCAGATATCCGGGTGCTGATTTCCAAGAACCCCATGGTCCTTGTGGGTAGTTAACCTGTAGTCTATAGCAGATGGCCATGGCCTTGTATAGCCCCTACCCTCGGATCGTCACACTAGTAAAATCCAGAGATCTCACATATGCCTTCCTATCCTCTTTGGTGCAAAGCAGTATTGATGGGATCAGAGTCACTTTAAGAACTTTAGTTATCTGGAAGTTATATAGCCTTTGTATATACACATGTAAATGAAGGATATCTGTGCTTTTAGTCTCTACAGCTGCGACTGCTTCAAATCTGCTGTGAATGGTATTCTTACAGCCAACCTGAAGCAATCAAAGAAATACTGAGGATTTAGCTATTTCAACTAGGTTAGTAACAAATAATGAAGATTTGTGCATTACATCCTGTTTTGTTATGATAATTCAGCAAAAGGTTAACATACGTTTTTAGGCAATGATGATCAGGACAGCTGTCATTTATTCAAAGTGTTTTGCATAATTGTTTAGAATTTGCATATTTCTGGAGAAACCAGAGGCAATGAGATTTTGAGGATATGCTGTGAATTTTTCTTGCATTCCAGATTTTCTTTTGATGCTCCTACATAAGTAACACAGTAATGAGGTTAAAAAAGACTTTTAGTACATAAATTGGGAATTTTTTTAGATCTCACTTGATCCTTGTTATTAGTGAATTGTTAATTAATCCAAAGGAAGGCAAATAAAAAAAAAAACTGAAACCTTGCCAGTTGTCATTAGGGAAAAAATAGTTTATTCCTGACCACAATTCTGACAATCCAATTGGTCCCTTGGTCATTACCCCTCCTTATATAGTTATCCAACATAACCCTGAATGCCCTCTTTATGCAAATTCTATCGGCATGCTTTACGCTCAACTTTAAGAGAGTTACACGCAAACGTAATTCCTGAGATGTTTAGTATTGTTTGTGTGGCTTATTTACACGAACGTGCAGCTACATATGGTGATTTGAACATCAAAGTGCTTGATTGTGTGGGGAGGGAATTTATTTGCATGGTAACATTGGAGCAAGTCAGTTTGCCACAGAAACAAACAAGGAGAGTGTGTCCCTAATTTGCACATTAAAGCAGCTTATTAGTATTTTGGAGTTCAAATTGATTTACATTTTTTAAAAGCTTTAAGAAAAACTTTAAAAACACAAATTCATTTTGAGGTGGCAAGAGTCTCTTTCATAAATACATAGAATAAAAATAATTTCTAAAAGTGTGTACAGTGGGCCCTCAGTTCTCAGCCTTCTCGGAAATCGCCTATTTCGGAACTCAATGCGTCTCGTTGATAAGAAACATTGGCTCGGAACTCGATGCGCTCGCATCACCCTGCATCCTGTCTTTCAGGAAGTGAAATAACGTTCTGTACTGTGGCGTAGTGTAGTTAGTGCCTACAAGATCCCAAGTGCAGCCTGTGCCTATAAGCACCAAAATGTAGACTGTGCCTATAAGAACCAAAGTGTAGCTTCCAAACAATAATCTTTCTCCTTCTCCTCTACATCACCACCATCCCATTGAGTCCTCAAGTCCTCTCCGTACAGATACAGCAAAGATAAATTCTATTTTATTGGATCTAATTATTGTTTTATTTTGTTATCTCTATTTAGTTTTAAGGTTTTGTATCCAAAAACACAGTTGAAACTAAAATTTGAAATTTCTGGGGCTCTGAACAAATTATGTAAATTTACATTATTTAAATTCTACCTTGGAACTCCTCCTGGTGTCTGTAACGGATTAAAGTTGAGTTCTAAGATACCACTGTATTAGGAATAGTGGTGCATTTCTATAATAGATTGCACTTTTTTCTGTCCCCTATTACAATTCTGTTGAAAATTGTGTGTGATTTTGAGATTTGAATGTAATGCCTTCCATCCTACACAAATAAAATGCACTCCCACATGTCACCCGTTACATTGGCTTATTAACATACCAATGCTCAGAAAATGAAATGATGATTCATGAACGTCTAATGTACATAGATGAGACATTGCTCTGATTTTTGACAGCTCCCTTCAAGTACATTGTACCCACTGAATATTGCACATCAGTATCAATCAATGTCAACTGACAGACATTGTGCTGTTGCATGAATGGTGTACAGACAGTTGAAGATATATTGTATTGCTAAAAAATGAGCTGTATATATTGATTTATGCAGATTTTAAGCTTTAAGGGCCACTATAGTTAAGTAACAAAGGGACTTGGCTGTCACGTATCTACCAATCTAACAATGTTAGCAGCAGTGTAAATCCTAAAACATTTTATTTTTCTGAAAATCTAACTTTTTAAAAACTCTGTTTGAGTACAGAAATCCATTTCTGTGTTTTTTTTTCTTTTGTTCTTTCACAAGCTGAGAGATGGATTATGGGGTGTATTTTTGTAGTTATCAGTGGGGGGATGAGGGGACAGAGAACTCGACAGAAATGTAAATGTCACTCTCACACACCACTTCCATCAAGTATCATGGGTTCCTCCAGGGTAATCAAAGTTAATTCCTTCTGATTAAAAGCATCTTTATAACCTTTTTTCTTTTTATTGCACAGTGGCCCTTTAAATGGATACTGAAGCCCAATTCTAGAATTATTGTTATTTTGATGGACTGGGATTGATAAAAGGCTGTTTTTGAAAAGTCAGAAAACATTAAACAGGCTTTTATTTTATTTTTTATTAAACCGTTTCCTGGAAAAATCCATTGCCGTTGTACAATGTTTTAATTTATATATGTGTTCTTAAATTTTGACAAATAAGAACACAGTATTTCACATGTTGTGTAAATTAAAATTGTTACCATTAGATGAAGCGATCTTTAACTTTACATTTTTTATAAAAAATAAAAAAAATCTAATGATAGAACACTTATTAAGGCTTTATAGATTAAATATGAAGCCACAAATATGTCTTATTTCATTTAATCTCCGTTTCCAAGGCTTACTACTACTTAGCAATACCAATTTAGATAATTGTTTGGGAAGTTTTTCACATCCTCCGTCATCCTGTTTGACTCACTTGTGCACAGAAAGGATATCTTCAAATACAGGCTTGTGTGTGGGCCGAACTTGCCCACCCGTGATCTAGGATATGAGGGTTTCTGAGCCAGTGTGTGCTAAACAGTTGCCCAGTCAGGTGTTCAAGTAGGGATATTTCTAAAACTTGTCCTGATAGGGGTGCGTGTGTATGTATATAGTGTGTGTATGCATATGTATGTGTGTGTGTGTATGTATATGTGTGTGTGTATGTATATGTGTGTATATATGTGTGTATGTATATATATATATATATATATATATATGTGTGTGTATATATATATATATATATATATATATATATATATATATATATATATATAGCATTGACGCACACAGGCATATTTACTATTTGACACTAGTGAAACTCTTAGTGGGCTAGTAACTGTATTCATTTTGACTGGTAACCCTCAATGATATTTAATGAAATACAAGACATTTTTAGCAAACTGTAAAGAAGTGCTTTCCTTCCTGTGTGTACAGGTATAGCCTCAGGCCGTCACAATGAAGTGATGATAAGGCAGTGTTATCAGTGGATTACAAGATTTTGTAGTTCTCTAACCAAACAGTAAATTGAAGCTCTATCCATCAGTTTTTGTAGCAGTGAATAACCCAGAGAGAGAAGTGAAAGAATTGAACATATATAAAACTGTATAACAAAATATCTAAAATAACGAAGTCAATGGTGCTCATCAGAGAACGAGCTAACCTTAATAGGTTAGTTCTATAAACATGATAATCCACTCTGAGAGCACCTCTTTTAGCTCACTTGTGCCCTTCACAGGGAGAAATATCCTGAAGTATCAGTCTGGTCTCACTCAAAAGAGTGACCCAGCCCCGAAATATCAGGCAATTCTACCCTGAACAGGAGAAACGGCAAACCACAGACGCGTTTTGGCCTTTATGGGCTTTGTCAGTGAGGTGCAGCTGAACTCCCTAAGGCACAGTGAGCAAGGGGTCCACGTCTGGAGTCCCCGATCACCCTTAGGGAGACTAAACCCCAAGGGTAATTTGCATAAACAAAGGGTAATTTGCATAAACAAAATAACTAAGTCAGAGGTGCTCATCAGACAAC
Organism: Discoglossus pictus; assembly: GCA_027410445.1. Taxonomy (NCBI): domain Eukaryota; kingdom Metazoa; phylum Chordata; class Amphibia; order Anura; family Alytidae; genus Discoglossus; species Discoglossus pictus. The sequence continues at coordinate 46,996,989 of CM050167.1, read as the reverse complement.
GAACTAACCTTAATAGTTTAGTTTTTTTGTTTCTGCAAATTACCCTTAGGGTTTAATCTCCCTAAGAGTAATAGCGGACTCCAGACGTGGACCCCTTGCTCACTGTGCCTTAGGGAGTTCAGCTGCACCTCACTGACGAGGCCCATAAAGGCCGAAACGCGTCAGGGGTTTGCATTTCTCCTGTTCACGGTAGAATTGCCTGGTATTTCGGGGCTGGGTCACTCTGCTGAGTGGGACCAGACTGATAAACTACAGGATATTTCTCCCTGTGAAGGGCACAAGTGAGCTAAAAGAGGTTGCTCTCAGAGTGGCGTATCATGGCTATAGAACTCACCTATTAAGGTTGGTTCGTTCTCTGGTGAGCACCTCTGACTTTGTTGTTCTGTATATGCAAATTACCTTTAGGGTTTAGTCTCCCTAAAGGTAATAGGGGACTCCAGACGTGGACCCCTTGCTCACTGTGCCTTAGGGAGTTCAGCTGCACCTCACTGACGAGGCCCATAAAGGCCGAAACGCGTCTGGGGTTTGCTGTTTCTCCTGTTCAGGGTAGAATTGCCTGGTATTTCGGGCTGGGTCACTCTTTTGAGTGGCACCAGACTGATATACTACAGGATATTTCTTCCTGTGAAGGGCACAAGTGAGCTAAAAGAGGTTGCCCTCAGAGTGGCTTATCATGGCCATGGTTTGTTCTCTTATGAGCGCCTCTGACTTTGTTTAAAAAAAAAAAATATATATATATATATATATATATATATATATCTAGCAATCCACAATGAGACTAATTAATGAAATAATGTGCCTAGAATAAATGAGCTACAGGTTTTTTTTTAATTAATTCTCCCATTTTAGATGCTTGATAGACTTTTGGGGGGGGGGGGGGGGGGGGGGGTTCTATGATATATTACAGGGCCACTGTATCATCAGTCAATGAGCTTCATTCAGGTCACCTGAGAAACTTTAAACATGACTAACTAAATATAATAGAAAAGTGAAGTAGTAGAGAAGTATAAATGTACCATTGTAACGGCTATGTGGATATGCCATACCCCAGTACAGCACAGTCATTTCCAAGACTACAGTGAAACGATTAAGTAATCATTGAATACCCTCAGCAACTATCAAAAAAAACAAAAACGTATTTGATAATGTACAACTGTGTGTTTTATTTTTATTTTTCTCAAATGCTTAGCTGATCTGTGTTCAATGAGCAGTAATATAGCTGTATGAGCCCGATTTTCAATTTGAAGGCTGCATCTCGCTGTATACAGGCCGTATGTAGGCGTGCTGCGGGCTTGAACTCCGCTACAATTCGGGTGCTATTCAATTGAACAAGCCCGTAAGTTAGGGGCCGAAACCTTAAACCATGCACTGGTATGTAGCAGTTCAAGGCAGGAACACGATCAATTAAGCAAGGCCATAACTACCCATTTAGAAACAGCCAATAGAAAATGAGACCATCATCATTAGGTCAGTAAAACATGGAGGTTTCTTGTCAATCGGCGTTTGGGGATCCGATATGCGATGGGACTTGCAAAACCACAAAATACAAAATAATAAAAATGAATGCCAATACTGTTCTAGTCCATGTGGGTGGCCTGCTATGTATTAATTCATTGATTCCCGAGATTGATATAACCCCGAAATGACGCACAAAAAAATATTGATTTGCGAGTTTGAGACTGTTGTGCAATTAATTGTAATGTCTTTCGTCGCTTTCCCCGCCATTTACGGTGCAGTATTGATTTTTTTATTTGCATTTACAGTGCTACGGACAGGTTACACCCCTTGCGAGTCCTATCTGATACTCATAGTATTTTCTCATACATTTGCCTTTTACGGGTGTGAAAACCTTTGCGGGCTTGGCAGAATTGTAGCCATTGAATAGCGATTTGCGATTTTAGCAATCGAAACTGACGTGAAAGATCAAAGGCTCTGGAAGGCTGTAAGTTCCGGTTTTAACAACGGCAAGGATTTCAAGGCCTTAAACCGCTTGTAGCCCGCAAGAAGACGCAGATTGAATAGCAAAATAACTGATAACTCAATTGAATCTGGCTCAGAGTACGCACGCTGCAGATTGGGTTTCAATTGCGTTTTAAACATTTTTAATGTATATTTTTTCATTGAAGACACGATTTATGTAATAATTAAAGCCTGCTCTTTTAAATGTATGGAAAGAACAGCCATGTTTGATATCGCTTTAAGTAGAATCTGCTGTGCAGCGTTGAGAGAAGAAATTATGCATTTCCTGTTCAAAAGCATTTTAGTGACATAGATTCAGATTCTGAGATCTCCTAGGTAGAGCAATTTTCTATAATAGTAAAGGTGCGTCAAAACCTCCATCCTCATTATCTGCTGAGCTTCTTGTCTGAGGGCTTCATGGGATATACAAGAACTAAAAATGCAAATATCTAAGCAAATTATTTATCTATTTAAAAAATGTAACTGCTTTCCCATATGAGTTTCAAGTCTCTATCTGAAGGTGCAGAACTCTTGGTGACTTCTAAGTCCATTTAACATTTGTTCATCTTTAGTCATTTAGTTGTGCCCCGCTCTCTGTAACCCTATGGACTACAGCACACTAGGCACATCTATTGTCATGTCTCTTGTCCTGCTCATCCACAAGGTTGTCTTGGCAAAGATATTGGAGTGGGTTGCCAATTCCTTCTCCAGGGGACCACAATCTGCTATGACCTGTCCATCTTGGGTGACCCTACATGGTATAGTTCACAGCTTCATTAAACCACAAAAGCCCCTTCACCACAACAAGGTAGCAATCCAGAAAGGGTCCTTTACATTAAGGGTTGACAAATATTTCTGAAAATTAGGAGCCAAGCAGATTAGTTAGGAGCCAGCCAAAGATTTTTTTTTTTTTAGGAACCAAGATATAGATTATATATAGAAATATACATATAATGACTAAAAGGTTAGAAGCCAGCAATAACATTGTAAGATCCATAACTCCCTGGTTCCTGGGATTTATCAAGCCCTTATTTAAATATTTTATAAAGGAATTTCATTGTAAAGAAAAACTGGGTATTCGTTATGCAGTAGTGACCTTTGTATTAATAAAATGGATTTCAAGGCAGAATCAGCAAAGCATTTTTTATTAAGATACATATCTCGTACAAAAGACTTGTTTGCAAAATTAGCATGCATTATTATTGTAATCATGCATTCTATTTTAATATAATTTGCATTAAATTAGAAGATAATTGACAGCATTTTTGTATTTATGATAATGTAGAGCATTAGCAGTAATGACCTGTAATGCAGAACCATATCAAAGCCACTACAAATATATGATAATTAATGTACTGTTTGCTGCATTCGTTCTGAATGTCAAGTTGGTTGCCGTCAGTTGTCATTTTTTTTGTATGTACGTATGCTCTCCCCTTCTGGATTGCAACCTTGCTGTGGTGAAGGGGTTTGTGTACTTCAATGAAGCTGCGAGCTAAACCATGTACGCTCACCCAAGATGGGCAGGTCATAGAAGAGAGGTCAGACAAACCACAGGCCACTGGAGAAGGGACTGGCAACCCACTCCACTATCTTTGCCATAAACACAACCACCAGACAGATATGCCCAGCGTGCTGCGTTCATATGGTCACGAGAGTTAGACACGACTGAAGGACAGAACAACAACATGTATGCATTCTTTTTCTATTAATTCTCATGCAAAGTTAACATTCAAACCAGTATTACTTCTGAATTGACAAAGAGAGCTGTACCTCTAGAAAGCTTGACATTCTAAATAAAACATTTTCCCAATATCTCTTATGATATTAACTTAATCTCAACTGGAATGAAAGACACATTATTAAAGATTTCTCTTCTGTAGATATATAGATAGTGTAACAGTGCCACCAAGAGGTTAGATCCTGCGGCCTGCCACCCAAATTCACTCTTGAACCAGTTGGCTGGAGCTGCCAGCAAAGCCCAGTGTCCCTGGGATCCAGGAAAATAAAGCTCCTGGAGAAAAGCTGTAACTGTTGGAAAATTGTTCTTAGAGATCAAGGTGTAGAGCCAGAAAGATATGTCCTAATCAACTTGCTTTACTGAAACACTCACATGTTTTCTACACAGTGAAACACAGTAAAACATTTCCACCCTCTAATAAAACAATCAGGAGGCTCAGGGATAGCACATTTTTACCATTTGGTGGAGCATCAGTGCAGCTCCTAATAAGCCCCCTGCCGGGCTGGTGCACTTTGCTCCTCCTTGACCCACAGGGGACACAGGAAACCATTGCATCTTGCAGTCTCATACAGATAACTATCCCTTTTGTTGTCCTTGACACAAGGTAACATTATTATCTACTACAAATAAATTCTCCTGCAACCTGCTACGGGACAAAGTAATATACTATGCTGTAATATTGTACATTGTATACAATATAATATACTTGTAATGACCTCATACAGAAAATCCTACTCTAAATAGCTGACCTATGGAGGAGGGTCTTATGTTCCTTGCATTTGGATTAAAACTTGGGAGACATTTATTTCCAATCAGCATGGTTATACAGAAGTCCATATGGGAAACTGTGAGGTTCCTATAGGGCAGTTCCATATTTCTTGCATTCCAGCATATATGGACTGATACAGCCTATGGTCATTCTTCCATGTATCTTTCTGTTTTTGTGGCTGCTGTTATTCCTACATATGTGTTTTTATGGGTCAAATTAAATAGTTTTGGACATAACGGGAAATAGTGCATTGGCGCACACTAGCCTTTTCATAGTACGTTAAGAATTCAGAGTATTCCACCACAGGTCAGGTCTATTGTTGTCAGATACATAGCCCTTAGTCAGAATTAGGGTCATTATTATAGGTTTTCCTTTTTGTGAGGAGGATCCAATTCGATCTTAGGGCTCCTTCTCTAACTCTCTCGGTTCTATTATTGCTATTTGGAGGACTCAATATTGTTTTGACCGATTTATAGACCAATTTGAGCATTTTTTGGATGCACGTAACCTGTGAGATACTGTATGTATTGTTCTTGGGTACCCTGCTTCATTAAAGAAACACTATGTTAATGGTCCACTTCTAAAACCTAACTGGCTGCGTTGATTTTTAAATATTGTGGTGTTTTTGGACAATCAATAAACTATATTTACCCAAGTTTTTAATGGTTGCAAATGAGGTGTTAAGCAGCTAATTTCATTGTATATGGTAGTGTTTTTATACAATGGGGACAAAACTGGATAGAACCAATATAGATATTGATTTGCATCAGACCACAACAGTCTGAGTTAGATATCTGTTACTTTCCCAATTAGTGTTGGATGTGCACATCCCAGAGAAATAAGACACAGACACAGTGTTTCTGTATAATAATTCTCAAAGCGCTCTATTCCAAAATGGCAGTGTACAAGTTTATATATAAAAACGTTATCTGATCAAAAGTCACATGATTCCGTTGTCTAGGAATTAATAGCTTTATTGATTGGTTCAAAAAGTCTGCAGTCTGTTAGTGTCATAGTGGTCAGTTGAGGGAGGATCAGTTTATTGGTCTAGAAGGCAGGCAGTGCCTGTATCCTTATTTGGTCACGGATGTTTGCATCATCAGGCCACTCCCAGATGTAGTTCTGTAGCCATCTTGTTATGACTGGATGTAGTCCATCCTCCATCTTAGGTAACCTCCGACATTACTTATTGTTAGTAATCTTCTTCTCATTTATACATACATAAGTGAGTAAGGAATCAAAAGAATATGGCAGACAAACATAATAACATAAAAAAGACATTTTCCTAATTTCCATCCATAACAATATTACTAATCATGGTAGAAATCATGATGATAACAGTAGTAGTCCAAATAATAATCACAGCTTATTATCAAAGCTTATTTTCTGATGGTTGTACTCTTCAGCCCACAGCAGAGGGCATATAATAAGAGCTATGTGTGTGTGTATGTGTGTGTATATATATATATATATATATATATATGTGTATGTGTGTATATATATATATATATATATATATATATATATATATATATATATATATATATATATATATATATATATATATATATATATATATGTAGATATGTATAAATTATATTGATAATGTTGTTCTACCTGTTACATATCACCCATTGATGTGCTAGTATTAAGGATGGTCAATTCTATCATGGAATTGCCTACAGAAGATGTCTTAATACATCATTTTATGATATGTGATACAATCTAGCAGGTAAATACATACAATACATCAGTGCAAGGTTTCAAAGATACAAAAGTTCAGCAACTTCTATACAACCTTATATGAAGATAGAGTAAAACCTTGTGGAAATTTACAAATTAATCCATGAGTCTTGTTATGTTTGTAAATGCAAGTGGAGAGTTCCTATCGGGAGGAGTAAATATTATAATTTAATAAGCTGTAATTATTGATCACTACTGTGAGAGATCTGTTTTATGGCACATACCTTTGTCTACACAACGCTAGGTGAGGCGGTTACTCGTCTTGTTCCCTTCTCCAGGGTTCTGTTGGGGCATACATGAGTGGTCCTTGGCAGTTCACCTATTTAAATGTTGTTGCCGCTGTATTCCATCGTACCAAAGAGCCAGACACGTTGTTTGAGTCACATCCGGCGACCCAATCGCAAGGAGGCGCCGGGATCGAACTAAATCGCTCTCTAGTTTTACTTTTAGTGTGTACAGTCCTAATAGACTATATGTATACAATTCTGGTGTTAATAGCCTTAATTGACTTAATCTATAACCACCAGATTTGTGTATTGTGAAAACGTATACAACTGGGGTCTTTAGGTGCTAAGCTATTAATTGTTGGGCTCCGTTCCTAGTGAAGCTCCTAGTGTTGAATAATATCCACAGCAATACTTCATACATAGTGAGAATGATGATAACAATTGTAATACCCCTTATGATAATTATAAAAATAAGAATATGCAGGTAGTAAATAAATAAAGACTGAAAAATTGATGAGGGGGGTATAAAACATAAAAATCCATTATAATATTTAACAAAAGGCTTGTAACTGCCTGATCTACATGTTGTCCCCAGGTGCTTTTAACTGTACTATACAACAATTGTGTGCAAATCCTTGGGACTATATGATATATAAATCCTAAATGTATGGAGTATTTCTATTTGTACTTCCCTTCTGGGAATTGTGAACAGAATGAAAAAATAACATAAATGTATGTTGGTGTCTATGCTGCTTATATTGCAGATACAGTGGTACCTCGATACTCGTCTGCTTCAAAACTCGGCAAATTCGGTATTTGACACATTTTGTTGAGGAAAAATTGCTTCAGCACTCGACGCTTGCTCGCCACTCGTCGCGATTGCTGTATGAGTCAAGACAACATCCCGCATCCTGTCTCTCCAGGAAGTTAAAGTACTGTGGCATGAAATGTTGGGAAGCTCTTGCAGGACCTTTCAATTGCTTTGCTATCCTATAAGACAGAGGTAGGTGGGTTCTGGAAAGTAGTACTGGATTTAAGGATTTCCCTCCTGTGTCCCAGTACAGTGAATTAGAAAGACTGATTCTTAATTCTTTGTCTTTGTTTGGCCTTCTGGGTTCAACCTCTGCTACTCCTGCTATGAGCATAGAGAGGTTAAAATATACTCTCTTTGTTTCTGAAGCATTAATTGACTTTCCTGTCACGCTGTGATACTATACACAGTGTACATATTAAAGAACCAAAGAACTACAAGAAGAACAAAAGAGTAGCTTGTGCTTACAAGTCATCATGAGTTCGAAGAAAGCTAATGATACCACTCGCCAGAAAAGAAAATTAATGAGAACCACAATAGAACAGAAAAAAGAGATAATAGCTAGGTATGAGTGTGGTAGCCGCGTGTCTGATCTGGCTGCAGAGTACAAAATGCCTAGGACAACTATCTCTACTATAGTGAAAAATAAAGAAGCTATTAAAAGAGCCAATGTGGCAAGAGGTGTGAAAGCTGTGACTAAGCAAAGGTCTCAAACATTGGAGGAAGTGGAGAAATTGTTGTACATTTGGATTAATGAAAAACAATTAGCAGGTGATAGTATTTCTCAGGCAATAATTTGCGAGAAAGCAAAACAATTGCATGCCGATCTGTTAAAAGACAAGCCTGCAACAAGTGGTGAGAGCAGTGAAGTGTTTAAAGCCAGTCATGGTTGGTTTGAGAATTTTAAAAAGAGAATTGGCATTCATAGTGTGGTAAGGCAAGGAGAGGCAGTTAGTGCCAACAAAGAAGCCGCAGAAACCCTTGTTAGTGAGTTTAGGGACTATGTAGAGGCTGAAGGTTTTATTCCCCAACAAGTCTTCAATTGTGACGAGACTGGTTTATTTTGGAAGAGAATGCCGAACAGAACCTACATCACTCAAGAGGAGAAGGCATTGCCAGGACACAAGCCGATGAAGGACAGGCTAACTCTGTTGCTGTGTGGGAATGCTAGTGGGGATTTAAAAATGAAGCCTCTACTAGTCTATCACAGTGATAACCCCCGAGTTTTCAAGAGAGAAAATGTGATAAAAAGCAAGTTAAGTGTAATGTGGAGGGCCAACAGCAAAGCCAGGGTAACCAGGCAGTTCTTCATTGAATGGATGAATGAAGTGTTTGGCCCCACTGTAAAAAAATATTTGCAGGAAAAAGAACTGCCTCTGAGGGCTCTGTTAATAATGGACAATGCTCCTGCTCATCCTCCAAGCTTGGAGGACAATTTGCTGGAGGATTTTAATTTTATAACTGTGAAGTTCTTACCACCTAACACAACTCCTATGATCCAGCCCATGGACCAGCAGGTCATCTCAAACTTTAAGAAACTGTATACCAAGGCCCTCTTCCAGAGGTGCTTTGAGATGACCTTGGATACTGAGTTGACACTGAGAGAGTTCTGGAAGGACCACTTCAATATCCTTCACTGTGTCATTCTGATAGATAAGGCCTGGCGTGCAGTCTCTTACAGTACTATGAACTCTGCCTGGAGGAAATTGTGGCCCGAAGCTGTAACTCCTTGGGACTTTGAAGGATTTGAGGCTGAACCTAGCCTAATAGTGAAGGACATTGTTTATCTGGGCAAGTCCATGGGCCTGGAAGTCAGCGATGAAGACATTGAAGAGTTAGTGGAGGAGCACAGACAAGAGCTCAGCACTGAAGAGCTGCAGGAACTTCAAAGGGAGCAGCAATTGATATTGGCTGAGGAACTTTCTTCAGATGAAGAGAAGGGAAGAGAGGAAGCACCTACAGAATTAATAAAAGAAATGTGTTCTAAATGGGTTGAATTACAACATTTTGTTGAAAAGTATCACCCTGACAAAGCTCAGGCAAGCCAAAATATAGACTTGTTTAATGATCAAGCAATGTCTCACTTCAGAAACATTTTGAAACGTAGGCAGAGGCTAGTTTCTCTTGATAAGTTTCTAGTGGAACTCCCTACATCAGAGTGTCCAACAGGGTTCAGTGGTGTTAAGAGACAGAAAAGAGAGAGAACCCATGTGCAAGTGTCTGATGTTTTATTGGAAGGGGACGACTCCCCTTCCAAGCAATAACCTCTCTCCTCCTCCTCCTCTACCTCTCCACCATCCCATTGGGCCCTCAACTCCTCTCAGTACAGGTACAGTGAAGTAAAATTTTATTTTATCTAGTTATTGTTTTTTTTTTATCTATTTCTGTTTAGTTTAAAGGTCTTGTATAAAAAAAAAACAACCCCATCAATTAAAAGTAAAATGTGAAATATCTGGGGTTCAGGAACAGCTTATTTCAATTTACGTGGATCCTTATGGGAAACGTTTGTTTGGTACTCATCGTTTTTGGCACTCATCGTGCTGTCTGGGACAAACTAACGACGAGTACCAAGGTACCACTGTATTATATTCACATTCCAATCTTCCATGTAAGATAAATATTTGAACTCCATGTTTTTTTGGTGAAGTGCCCAGTGTCTTATTCCCCACAATCCAGTTATTGGGGTTTACAAAGCAGTAACTTTAACCCTTTTTACCTTTCCTTTTTTCTGAAGAAATGGATGCTCCTTTTGATGGCACGGAGGTCACAGTGGTCACGGAAGAGATGGAGGGAAGTTTTGTATCTGTTAAACCCCCCCTAAAGAAAAAGAAATACAAAGGGTGTAATGACCAGGGAGACACCGTAAAGAAACCAAGGTGAGTGGGAATTTATGTATTCATGTCCCTATAATGGGACTTCAAATGTCCTCTGTTGTGGTTATATAATAGTGTTTTATCGGTTTCTTTAAAGAGGCTGGAAAATAATTTCTAAATATTTCAAAAATGATTCACTGTCAAGAAATACTGCTAGTACAATGTATAGCCAGTTTTTAATGGTCTTTAAAATTAAATCAACTTTCTGTTATGGTGACCGTGTTCCTTCAATAAGTGATTGGCAACAACGTTGGCATCAGTAACATTAAAAAACTTACATTGGAACATTTTTACAGCCTTCAGTACATCCAATATTAGGTATCCAGGGGTTTGGTATCTGTCCAGGAGGTTGTCCTAATAGTAGTAGTCCATGCCTATTTTTTTCACTGTAGTGGCCGTATGCTTGGCATCTAGTTTGGGTTGGAGAGAAGACTTTTTTTTTTTTTTTTTTTTATTAAACTCCATTTGTTTTTTTTTTTTTTTTTTTTAAATACTGATGTAGTTGCCAATCATTTATGAAACTTATAAAACCCTGTTACGTCACTACTGATGGCCTTTAATATTATGCTTTGCTGATCAAATAGTTGTTATAAGTGTCCAATTCCAAGGACCATTTTTAAATTGGTGATAGCAAAAGGGCTACTTTTTTATTGAAAGCAAATATCGGCATTGCAATTGTTTTATTTATTTTTTATACTCTGTATTAACATCACTAATAACTTATACATTTGAGAACTTTCTCATATTCTAGAGAAGTACACAAGATAGCAGACACCACTAAGAGGAACAAAGGATCCAGCTGGAATGCAACCGGATCTTGAACAGTAAATTCAGAAAGATAATTGAAAAAGAAGAATTGGGAGTAGTACAGATGCACAGGCCATTTCTTCTTTGAGATTTATTTTAATACTATGCAGTAAACTTATTTTAGTCTGTGTATTTTATTAGAACCTTGGTACCTGTTTTCTAGGTCTGCTTATCTGCTGTATTACTATGACATCTATATGAAGGTCCAGCAGGAGCTACCGCACCTTCCCCAATCTGAGATTAACAAGAAGATAAGTGAGAATTGGAAGCTATTGAGTGTAGCTGAAAAGAGCTTTTACTTGGAACGAGCAAAGCTGGAAAAAGAGGGCCTGGATTCTGTGAGTAGCAACACTTTTAAATTTTTTGTAGATTTTGAGGATATCATTAAAGGGACTTTCCTTATCTTTCAGTGCTGAACAACCCCAGGGATCATGGTTCCCAAGAAATATTTATTTATTCTTTAAGGACCGCTGTAAAACTCTAACATGAGCAATATCCTTGAATAAAATTCATTTTCAATGATTTGGAAAAACAGAATTCAGTATTTAAAATGACTTTCAACACCATGCTCTCTATTGGCTGGAGAGTTAGACCTCCATTCTATGGCTCTTGTAAGAATTGAGCTTAGGGCAAACCACCCTGTCATACAAACTTTTTTTTTTTTTTCATGAGCCATAGAATTTCTCCAGTACTTAGCTTTTCAAAGCTCCCATAGTTGCGGGTCAGTCTTCTTTTTACGGAAGCCATGGAATAGAGGCCTTGGTTATTTGGAGTCATTTAATGGAGGTCTTGATTCTTTTCTTATGGGTGTTTTCCTTGGCAACAAACTTAGGGTTCTCACAGGAGATGTAATGTCTTTTTATCAGGATAGTTTGAAGCACATACATGGTTTCCTCCCACAGGTCATATTGCTCTTTTGATAATGAAGCATTCTTCTATTTCCTGTTATGAGCAGTTCTGATATTCATATTCAAGAGTCAAAATCAACTCAATATATTTAAGCTTTGAGATCTGATGTCAAAATATTACACACTTGTTAGGATATTACAGGGGTCCTTATTTATCTTTTGGGGTATTCACCATAGTAGTCAGCCCATATAGGTTTAAACCGGGCTAATGAGACCAGCTCTGGATTTATGCCAAGAGTTCTAACTGGAACGACTCAAGTTTCATTAAAACTGTATTTTGTAAAGTGTGTAGCGGTCACAGAAGGAGGAGCTTCTCGCCCTTCCATTTATATTCAAACCTTGAAGAATTTGCACCTGCTGCGGTTTTAAAATGTCTATAATTTATTTAAAAGATCATATTTTAAATGACTCTATCACTCCAGAATCAAGCCTGAAAAACTGTCCCTATGCTGTGTAGTTAATGTTTTTCTAAAGTGAATCAATCCTGGGAAATGAAATATTGTTATAGCTCTATTTATATGTAAATGAGCGTCTCAAACATATTAATTAGCTGCTTTGATGTGCTAAATAGGATTACAGTCTGCTAATATTTCAGAAATGATTTACTATAGAGAAAAGCTGTGAGTACAATATATGACCATTTTTTAATACTCTTTAAAAGGAAATCCTCTTCCTGTTGGCGTGACAGAGTCCCTTTAAAGTTTGTTTTGTATGAAATATGAATAGTCTGTATAGTGTATCAAAATTATATTAATGGAAGTCTTTCATGGGATGCTTTATTCTTCCTCGGACCTAAACTCTTACATACAACGGTGGGGAAGAAAGTCTTGGAAAAATGTTTTACTGACATAACCCTATATTTCCTATGTTTGAATACTATCCCTTCAAATGTATATTTGGGTAAGCAAACAAAGATAAATGGCTTGCTCGGACATTACAGAACATATCCTGTGATATCCTGTGATACATGAGTTCAAATACTTTGACTGAAAACCATGCATGTAGACCCCAGACAATAATTGGCTTTATTAGCAATCATCACCCATTAAAATTAGATAACACCACAGACTTTGAAGATGGACCAGAAAGTCTTTTACTGTTAATTTTGCAGACTTGACATTAACTTTAAAAAAAATAAAGGCATATCCAAGTTTCATGGATTAATACATTTCTGCAATCCTTAGGCAAACAGCAGCTTATATGTATGCAGCACATTTCATAAAACATGTTATTTTTGTTTAATATCTACCAAAATCCCTCTAATGATTACCTTGACACATCCAGGGAGTATCTGCACAGGCATCTGACCGACCCCCCCCCCCCCCCCTCCTCAATCAGCAAGCATCAGGGGAGCAATATTAACTAACTATTTGCCTGCTGTTGCTTGCTCAGCCAATCTCCTTGCAGCTTCCTGTTTGTATGTCAGCAGTACATAGCACATATCAGTGATACACTACATATTCCAGGCTACTTTACATCACAAACAGCAACCCCAGAGTTTAAATCAAATGTTTCAGCTAATCTGATTGACCAAAACAATTAATTTTAAATCTGATTCGAATTTAGCCTGGGTTTGGAGGGTGTTACAATTACAAAATATTTCGCTGACTTAAATGTAAGTATTTAAATGTTTTTTTCATTTGCAAATTTTTTTTGGGGGCATATATTAATAATTCTCCTCTATCAGATGCATTCATAATCCGGCAAACTTAGATATGCCTTTAAATATATTTAGAACCATTGCTACGCCCTGACTCCCAGACAGGAAATATCCACCCATGTGTTTTATATGTAGTGTGTGTGTGTGTATATGTATGTATGTATGTATGTATATGTGTGTGTGTGTATGTATATGTGTGTATATATATATATATATATATATATATATATATATATATATATATATATATATATATATATATATATATATATATATATATATATATACATACATACATACATACATACATACATACATACATACATACAGGTTGCCATGGTGACACATCATTGTCTTGAGCGGTAAATTCCAATAGTCTCCGCAGAACTTTGCAAGTTGCCTCTGAAATCTTCTTGCATGATGGAGATTTAAATTTCCCTCCATGCAGGAATGTGAGAGCTGCCTGCCTCCTTATTGTCTGGGAAGCCCCCAGTACTCAGGGCAGTGCGACTCTGTGGTACAAGCTTTGTGTGCTGAAAGGTTATCTACTTTTCAGTGCCCTTTAAACTTTTACCTTTACTAGCACTTTTCTGAATCCTTTTTAATTTAATAGCTTTGAAACTTGGCTGTTAACTGGAAAAGGGATCCAGACCTGAAAGAGGCTATTAAGACTGGAACATTATAGTAATTGGCTTTTGAGCAAACTTTTGGATGTCCATTTGGTTAGAGAGCGTTTTCGTGCAACACTTTAGTTATTTATAATGTAACGTTACTGAGATTTCAGCTCATGTAATAGATGGCTACTATTTTTTCCTGAAAGCATTGCTGATTGTGCAGCTGAGATGATGAAATGCTTTTTATTTACGGTCTAAAAATAATTGTAATCAACAGAATACTGATTTGGCATAATTGGTCAGCTGCTTTAACTTACATTAGTGCATTATGTTCCTGACTTCAGGATATACATAATTAGCAGCTGTTCATATGATATTCTACCGATTCAACAATTTTATTAGCAAAATTCACCTGTATCCAAGTTTTTTTTTTTTTTCAGCCTTTTTTTCTAAGCATAAACAAAAAAAAAAACGAATTCAGAGGTGCTCATCAGAGAACGAACCAACCTTAATAGGTGAGTTCCATGGCCATGATACGCCACTCCGAGAGCAACCTCTTTTAGCTCACTTGTGCCCTTCACAGGGAGAAATATCCTGTAGTATATTAGTCTGGTCCCACTCAAGAGTGACCCAGCCCCGAAATACCAGGCAATTCTACCCTGAACAGAAGAAACCGCAAACTTCAGACGCGTTTCGGCCTTTATGGGCCTCGTCAGTGAGGTGCAGCTGAACCATCATCACACTTCCTTAAGATGACAGCTTAGCAGAAATTGTGTATCCACCAATTTGCAATTGTCAACGGCTGATTGTCCATCCTTCTAATGGTGTACATTTTACAGCTCATTCTTTAGCACCCTCAGTCTTAAAAAACAAACAAACACTGTAATGTATTTAAACTCATATGTTGGACAGAGACTATAAAAAAAATAATTTTAAAAGTTAATATGGATTTAGGTGGCGTGACGGTTACTGTCCGAGACTTTGTTCAATTGGTTCTTAGGGTGAAAACTAGATTTAGGGGTTAGGGTAGTGACAGATGCGCCACTACTTTACTATGTAAAGCTTATCATCTGCCACTACGCTAACCCCAAACTCTAGCCCCTAAATCTAACTCTAAGAAATTGAACAAAGTCTTGGCGTGCCACTTACTGCTGGCGGGGACAAAACAGTAAAGGTACGATAATATTTTTTCTTACTTTGTATATTGTTTGATTTCTACTAAACAGAGCCGCGTTTCTTTACCTTGCTGTGCGTTATTAGAGGGTGTGTCCACCTCTGCTTGGTGGCTTGACCATTGTAGAGCATTGTAAAACCTTCTTGCAGCAGTCCCATTGGTCCTGCTCAGTGACATCACTGGGGTGTGACTAATGACTACACACATCATAGCACCGCCCCATTTGCTGAGCATGTTCAGTCTGAACCAGAAACTAGATTAGTCAGATATTTTTTTTTTTTTTTTTAAGTCCAGCCCAAGAGCTGGCCACACCTCCTGATAGGCACAGGTAGATGTAGAGACGTGATGCTGCTCGTGGGGAAAACTAACAACAACAAAAATATAACTTTTTTTTATTTTAATCTGCATACTATTTTTAATAGTCTATGTACAACAGGCAAACATAAGGACTTTCCATGTAAATGCATTACAGTGGTCCTTTAATTCCTGTGACATATGTGGGATCCGGCACAGTTCTTAAAAAATCATATTGTTAATACAGGATGTCAAAGTAAAGGGATACTGAGGTTAAAAATTTGCTATACATTCATTCTGTTATGGAAATAAACTAATATGAATTGTGTGATTCGACTAACTCCTGTTCTTTTTTTTTTTAACTGAATGATGGCAAATTTGTGACTTTTATAATGCTTACTTAAAGGAGCACCAAGGTTTTTGTTTGAATGGAAATTGACTAATATAGTTGTTTAAAAATGTTCTTTTGATCCTTGTAAAACCCGATTTTGTTTTTAGAAAAATGGAGAACCGCCTGAATATTTTTTTTCTGTATCACCTTCAGCCACCAGAGGGAACAGCTGACTTGTCCATTGAGCTGATTGGTGCAGTGATCTTATACACCCTATTATTATTATTATTATTATTATTATTATTATTATTATTATTGTTTATTTGTAACACGCCAACATATTCCGTAGCGCTATACCTACGTTGTGATCAAGGCAAAACAATATTAACGCATTACAAAAGATGGAGGGCCCTGCCTTTGAGCTTAGAATACGGTGTCCATAGAGCTTTCTCCAAAGCACATTGCAATATTGAAAACTCACAGACTTACAATCTATATAGAATTAAGAAGAGTCAGGTTTTGTCTGTTCTTCCAAAGCATTTTGTAGAAATTTTAAATTACAAAAAAAAACTTGCAGCACTCCTTTTTTTCATTCAAAAAAAAAATTTGTAATGTTAAAAACTGCTCTTTTTAAACAAACGTAAGCAAATTTGTGAGTTTAGTGTCCCTTTAAGTAATGGACCTGAACAACTTATCTTAGTTTATTTTACAATGCAGTATGTAGTATGAGTTCTGCTACCCCATAAAGTGAGTATATAACAAGAAGCAGTTTGACGTAGTAGCAGAAAATGGTGTATATTACCATTTGTTTATTAATAATAATTAACTTACCGGTATATAGCTTTCCCCCGAGAAGAACATAATGTATAATCAAACATCAAACAAAAATACGTTTTTGGTGGGCTATTTTTTACGCCTTGTCATATACCTGAAAAATAATCATGTACAGCAGAAGTGTACTAGGATATGTAGCGTGTACTAGGATATGTAGCGTGTACTAGGATATGTAGCCATCTTCACTTATTTAGAAGCCAGTCTGCATTTTTGGTGATTGGGTATTTTCTTATCGGACTTATTATACCGTGAAAAAGGTTCCTGGGATTTATTGTGTGTGTGTGTGTATATATGTATGTATATATATATATATATATATATATATATATATATATATATATATATATATATATATATATATATATATATATATATAGGTTATGAAGAAAAGCAGTTGGTGAGAATACATTTGTTTACCAAGAAGCATTTTATCTACACAGTTTTAAAAACCCCAAAGGTTTCTATTTCAAGGGTGCTATTGCAGCTTATGTGGTTGGAGTGAAGATAAGCTCAGTAAGAAGTCTTAACACGCAGTGAGGGGATTAGCACATACAGGTCTTTTGAAATGATATTCTGAAGTCAGTTTTGTAGATAAATTTACTATGATGTACAGGATCTTGATAACTAGCTTGTTTTTGGAGATATAATGGAGCTTGTAGAAGTGCAAAGTTAATTTGTGGTGTGAAATAAACTCTGTGAACACAATAAATATACTGTATTTTTCTTCTGTTAATGATTCACTTCATTAAAAGGTGTATCAAGTTTATGTTAATACCACTATTACAAACCAACTCAAAGTATGGATACTAATCCCCAGACTGCATGTGTAAGCTGTGGTTCCACGCACTTTTAGATAAGTAGACTCCCACTCCTTAAACTTAAGAAGTGAAAAAGCAGCCATGATCTTCAGATGCTTTGTTGTTTATAAATGATATCAACCTGCTATAGCCAACTGGCTTGAACGTTCAACAGAACTGATCCCATTCTATTAGTAAAGTTATATCTATAACATTTATTTATTTGGAATCTTAAAATCTAAGAAAAATGTAAAGTGTTTATACTGAGATTACCACCATTTTTTGCTAATATATGTTTATTAGTTCTTACGGTTTCATTTGATCCAAAATCTGGTGTGATTTGAAAACTACTGTAGAAGACAAATGTACCTACGATTAAACATACTATGTGGTCTCAAATTCCCTATTATGCTTGTAACATATCATGTTTTAATCATTAAGCGCTATAAAAATGTCACTTCTATGGAAAGTCTAATGTAGAGCTCATACAGTAGTTCTTATTTAATAAGTGATTAGAAATACAATCAATATTAGAAGAAAAACATTTTATTTTAGCTTTTAAAGTTTACATGTGAACTTTAATGTTGAACGCTTTAATAGATATTTTTATCTCGACCCCCATCATTTGTTCATAGGTTGGGAAGGGTCTGTCAGTCAGGTTTCCTGATAACAGCCCGTATGTGCCTTACTGTAGATAAAGACTTCTATCAGCACTGCCTTCTGGCAGATAAAGTGGCACTGCAGGAAACCTAGAAATGTCATAAATCATATAGAACAGTCTCCTGGACTGATCTTCCCTCACCTCCTGGATCTTACCAAGGGCTAGAAAGGAGGTCTATTTGTTGCTGAACACCAAAGACAAACAGCTACACTGAATTCATCATCCTCATATACCTCCTTTTGTTTATTTAGTAACTAATTCATAATAAGTGAAACCCTGTCTTATGAAATAGGAGAAGGAACGATTCAAAGTTACATGGAGCCTTGAGAATTTTCTATACACGCACAGGCTTTTTATTTTATTTCCCTAAATTTGAATGTAAAACTAGCTAATTAAACAAATAGAAGAGGCTTACTAGTACAGTAGTTAACACATCCTACTATTACTACTAGGCACCAATTGCATCTTTACTTGATGTGAACATTATTCATTGAGATTGCTCCCTCCTAGAAAATGAGGAGGAGTACGAGCTCAAGAACACTACATAGACCTTAATTACATCCATTATAGACCCTCTATCTAATGATTATATGTTACAACCTTTCCTGAGACTCTTGAAATGATTCATTTTACTTTGACCAGATGGTATACATGAAGAGTAGGAAATCAACACTAAGGGACTGTTTCCCATATTATTATTATTATTATTATTATTATAATGATAGTTGTAATTATCCTGTCCGTAACTACTATAGCAGTGGAACAGAACTGCTAGCTTTAGGATAATTACCAAAGAGGAGCTCACAAAGCAGTCAACAGTCTGTCATGATGAAAATATATATATTTATTGTGTACATATCTGGCTAAGAGAATTTCGCTATATCCCTTGTACCTGAAGATTTCAGTTGAGATCATTCATCTCTGTCACATGTTGATAACTTTTCTGGCAGATAAGAACCAAAGCCTCATGCAGTTGTTTTTTTCTATCTGCCTATAAACTAGTCTTAAGCTTATCAAATGTGTTTTTGTGTGTGCTGGGCATATTATTTAAATAACCTGCTGCTGGTCTTGCGAATTTAGATTTCCAGTTTTCAACAACATTTTTACTAGGGTCCTGGTCTCAAATATTGCTTGAGATTAAATGAAATGATTAAGAAACGAATACATTGCACACTGTTTTACCTTTAACCAAGTGATTGCATACTTTCATGGTGGTCTGTCTATTCTAGAACCATAGTGGAAACTGATGTAAAATACCACGCCAAGTAGATTTAAATATAGTAGGTTGTGTTAGGTGCCATGGCTAAATTCTCTGGACTTGCTCATCATCTTCAGCGCATAGATCAGCTAATAGTAACTCTCCGGGTGCTAGTCAGTAGGTCACTTTTCAGTGATGACAGGACATTTTGTTTGCAGATTAAGTGTGATAATTATAAATTTGGAGAACTTGAAAGAACATGTTGGTATCGAGGTCCTAAAGTGTTTACATATGTCTTTGATATAATTATGTAGTTGATGCCCTCTTAATGTATACTTCAGTTGTGAAATGCTAAGTACTGCTAATATATCTGTTTTTATGTGCTATATTTTATCTCTGTACAGAACATTAAATCCAGCTCATCGATCACAGTTTCAGATATCCCTGGTTTCAGGAAGATACGTCCTCGTTCAGATTATATACTGATCCCAAAAAGGCCCTCTAATGAAGACAAAGTTGTCCGACAACATGTGGATCTCTGTATGACACAATCTCAAGGGACAGCCGGAATGTCTCAAAATGGGATGCAGAGTCTAATGTCCATTGACCCAATATCTGTTGATATTGATGGACTAGTTGAAGAGGGAGGACACTTTAGTTCATCTGATGCAGTGCAAGAAGTGCTCCCTGGGGATTTTGCTCATTATGATGGACCAATGGCAGATAAACTGAATGGAGACATAATTCTTGATGATGCCACACTAGAGCTCGGGAACACCAGTCCTTACCAGGGCACTAGTGTTGTTATTGAAGAGAATGGAGGGCTCACTCTTGCAAGATCAGAGGTACCATCTGGGATGTCATTATTAACCGTAATGGCAATTCAGGTAAGGACATTGACATGTGTATTAGAGCTGGCAACCTCTTTCACTCACCTTTATTTTTTTGTAAGGCTTTCCTCTCAACTACACTACTTGATACCCACAATTATTATTTACTTTCCAAGCATTAGAAATACAGTTTAAAATAGCTGTTTTCTGAATATACAGTTCCTCCTGTGATTCCCAGCTTTCTAATTCTGATAGAAACAAAGTCAAATTGTTTGATAGCAATAAAGCAACATTGAATTGCTTTATCTGCAATAATACGATGTAAACGAAAATAGAAACATTAATAGCTACTATAATTATAATGGAATATTGACATTTTTAAAATGAACTTTTAAATTTGATGACATCTTCCATTTAATCCACAGGACACAGAAGAGAATTGCTCTACAGCCCATACCCCACAGTTTATAATGGTTCCTATGCCTAGCCGGTCTACTATTGAAGCACCACGATCTGTTAAACTGGTAAGGGAACTGTAGTTCTTAAATGCAACATTTTGTACTTAGAAAGAAGTTAATGTTTGCCTGTAAGAAGACTATTTTTACATTTGAAAATTTTAAATTTAAATCTCATTAAAATGATTTGTATAGCACTGTACACTTGTTTAGAAATGTCCTAGCAATATTTAGCAAACTATTGTAAGGGCGATCATGGTCATTTACAATATATAAGTCCAGGAATGTATTAGTAGATAATCATATAATCTCATCTTTAATGACACACATTGTTCCCAACTCTTAAATTCACAATATGAAACCTATTTAATATATATTTATAATTTATTTAATAAACCGATTTTATAATATATTTAATAACCCAATTTGACAATATTGCTGGAAACATAAAATGTTTTATCAGGTACATCTGAACAATATATTTCAGGTCCAATTATGTCTGGCAGAGCAATGTTTAGTAGGAACGAGACCGAACCAGATTAGGATGTCTGGCAGATTAAGACAGTCTATATTCTAGATGATATTTATTAATTATGAGGTCTATGTTAATTTGTCAAATCCTAAGGGAGGGGCTGGCATTTACACTGAATTGTGTAAATAACCCCAAAGAGGAAACTAAATAAATGTACATTAAGATTTAACATTTATTGACTCAGTTTAAAATTATCTGAAAGGTGGAAGAGATTTCCATTAAGTTTTATTTATCTAAAGGAATTTATTATATATAGAGGTACAGTAGCACTCACTAAGGAAGGGCAAGCCAAACTAACTTGTTCCCTAGTAATAATATAGAAAAGGATAGAATTTAGAAGAGTGTATATTCTTCTAATATACTACCATTTGTGGATATGGATCATTTGAAGTTGAGATATAATTGTATTTGTGATGCAGTGAATGTTGTTGCACCATCGGGAAAAACCTTGTGTGAGTAAACTGAGGATGTTTATTTTATTCACTTTTACTATTATTACACTTAAAAAGATGGGGTTAATATTTTGAATTGAACCGTTCGTGGGGTTGAATAAGAGTGCCAGCTGCCTAGCTTGGTATTATCTTACTTGTTGTTTTCTTCTATGTGATGTCTCTCTCCTTATGAGTTTTATTGGTTTACAGACTGTGCATTTCATCATTTATTTTCAATTGTGTTTCATTTCATTTTTAATTTTACTTATTTATATTAATAAACTATGGCACAATACCTTGAATATATGGGATTCCATCACTGTTAACTAGGTATCATTAAGTTAGTGTTGAATTTAACATCTAAATAGCATAGCAAAGGGAATAACTTTTGAAATTGACTTATACCATATTAATTACTGGTGTATAATTGTTACCAAGATTCCAATGGACCAGGTATGAAAGCATAATATATTTACATAAAAAACAAAGACTTTATTCATATACATTAAAAATTCTTCAAAGAAATGCATAAAATATATAAAAACACAGTACTGTCCCTCGCAGAAGAGAACGTCTGCTAATATCACAAGTATCCCATATAGTGTATCAATCCAATACAAATGCAATTCCCTTGTATATTTTTAGTGCTCAGAAGATCATGCTTATAACAGTAATTAATAATTGTCATGTGGGGTGTCAATCAGAAATTATATACCCACGTCAGAATGTATGTTAGTCAGGATAGACAGATTTCTATATCTATATCTTAATCTATACATAATACTTTCCATATGATAGTCACTAATCTTAAAGTGCAGTGCATTAATATCCTGATTAATCATATTCTTAATAAGACATACATTTTTCAACCATATGTATTCATTATGCAGTGGCCCTTTTTAAAAATTCACATTTTCAAAGAAGCCTTTCATCTATAGTCTACACTTCTACTCCTGAAACAACATCTAGAGATTAACTTGTATATGTCCCCATGATATACAATCGCATAACTCCACTGGATAACCAACACCAATTATGTTTCTCTCTAACACTTTTTTTTTTTGTCTCAACCATTTGAATTCTCTATTTTAGCTTCTTTGTTCTTTCATGTTTTACTTTATTCATTGAATTTACCCTTCTGTCGATAGTGTTGCTTAACATTTTTGCACCTTATAAATCAATGGAAGTTACTAGTAATAATGACCTATGAGAAACCGAAGCAACCTTATTTCACCTTGTACTACAGGCCTCCACTTATACCAGGAGGGGCCGTGGGAGCTGCAGTAATCCAGGGTGCACTTTCACCTACGTTACCAGACACAAGCCTCCAAAGTGTCCTCTTTGTAACAACTTCCTAGGAGGAAAATGGACCCCAAAGGTAAGTCTCTTTAACAATTCCTTAGTCTGTATATAGTACTGTGTAATTTGAGTTATCCTAATATCCTAATATTTAGAATAAAAGAAGGCTCTAAATGTTTGTAAGATACAAAGGTAAGGAAAAGGGAACACAATATATGGAATATAAGACTTCATTCTTTTTGCATTTTGTATTTTTAACAAAGGGAGTTTTATACTGTAGAATAACCAGTATGGAATGTTTCTTGTATTAAGCACACTTAGATTTATATATTATTCATCATGTATACAAGTGAGGTTGGCATATGACACTACTTTGTGCTATTTGGGAGACGTGCAGCGTCACGTTTTTAATATTTTATTTCTATATATTTAATAAAAGTTATATTTTATACACATGGGTTTGAGTTGTGACTTTTGTCTGTAGATATCTATATGGATGTTCCTTTGGGGGAGGTGGCTGTCTTGGGAATTAAAGGTGTACTTTTCTTTCTTCTCTTTTTTGTATAGCTTAAAATTGCTCATCATAATTATATTTCTGTATTTCACAAGTTTAAGGCTGTGCTTGCGTATGTGGGTTCAGCGGGAGGCCTTTAAGTTCTTACTCCATCACCTAATATGTATTTGTCCTCTGTAACTTTTCCCTCCAAGCCCTACTACTCCGGCAAATTTAAAGCTATGTCTGTATTTGTGGGTGTAGTTGGAGGCCTTTAAGTTACTCACTATTATTATATTTCTGCATTTCATTATTGATTAATTTATTAGGTTATAAGCTATGTGCACAAATATATGTTTTAATATTTTCTTCCTTCCTTCCTTTTTTTCTTCTGAATGCATGAGAGCTAGAAGTGTTTCTTTAACACTGTGCCATTGTCTATATATATTTCTAGGTAAAACAGACAAAAGAAAAACTTCCTTCCACCTCTTCTGCTTCAGGACAATTACCAGAAGCTCAACACTCCAACATAACTAGCGAATCCAAGTCAAATTCTCAAGAGAATACTGAAGCAGTGAGCCAGCTCCTTCATACCTCCCCATCATCACAAGACCATGAATGGGAAGAGGTGGTGATTTCAGACGCTCATCTAATAAGTGATGTGAAGGAGGAGAGTAGCTTGTTAGATATAACAGTGGATGGTTCCACAGAGAAGGAGAGTGATACAAGCAAGACTGAAATTATGTCTTCAGTCGGAGCTGCAAGTCAGAACTCCAGTACCACGTAAGTCCATACTTTCTATGTTATGTCACTGTACACATTACAGTCTAACAGGTTATAAGAAAAACAAAAATCCTTAATACAGAAAATTGCCGGAGTATCCCTCCACTTTTGTAGACTCAACTTTAACACAGAAATAATGGGTTTCAGGTTTGTCACCTAATTAATAAACATATTATGTCTAGTTCCTTGATGGGATATCATGAATGTATCTACCAGGCTACATTTATTCATTGAAGGTTGTAAGTCAGTCAGGAATTTCCTGAATTGCAGATGTCTACACTTTGTTGAGGGTTGATGTAAGATGACTATGAGCTTAAGGCTGCACTGATGTTCACAGTTGCATGTTCTCTTGCTACACCCCTTTCCACACTTTCCACCACATGCAAAACATTACATTACTTCACATCTCCTCCATTGCACTGTTACAAAATAAATCATACAAAAAAGTCTATGCTTCTTCATGTTGTAACTGATCAAAGACACCGATAAAACACTGATAGCAGCTGCTTGTCCCAACCTAAATCCATTTACTTTATCGACTGGCCATATAAAGTAGCATCCATCCTTCTAAACAAAAGAAAAGCATCACTTTTCAAAGACTAATGGTATATTATATTGATTGTGATTGTGTAATTTTGACCTGGCTGGACCAAGGAAGGGTTAAAACTTAACTTGTATTATTAAAGTTAAAACCAAAAGCATCCATCCTTATTACTATGCAATTCCTTGTATGAAGGACTCAAGAGCTATACTAGAGATAATTTAAATGTCTATACCTAAGTACATTTTTGTTCTTTATATGGTATTATATTAATCTGTAGCCCCTTTTTGTTAATTGTATAATCTCTACTTATTTTTATAGGGTCGACTTACCATCTTCTCCATCAACTAACAAAGGGCAGGAAACCAAGAGTGTGTCTAAACCCCGACCAACATTAATGGGTACTTCCAGGCCTATAAGAGCCATACTGCCTGCTCCTGCCAACTCAAGCAGAGGGGTCATTGGAGAAAGTAGTGGAAGCAGATTGGCTATTATGAAAACTGGTAATCAGAGCACAAATGAGAATACTGTTTTACATATAGAAAGGAACATAATAAATAAGTAGCAGATAATTATCTGAAAGGACACCCAAAATATTTTCTCTCCATCTTAAGAGCAAGATCGCACTAGAGCAGTTAAATTATCTGGTAGATAAAAAAATATACAAGAAAGGCAAAGCGTTTTTATTGCATCAGTTTTCACAAGTTCAATGCATAAGGACTGTCCTTAAATGTAGGAGCACTGCATTAAAAATGAATATTAATTCCTGTTTCTAACTTTCTAAGCTGTATATCTTTTATTTTGCATAGAAACACAGAGCCCCAACAGACCCACTGGACTGAAGCCCAGTACGTTGAAGCAACTTGGCCATTCCGTTCAACCACAGCCGGTGACCCAGGAGATCATGGTACAGTGTACAGTGACAACTGACTAATGTAGCGTGGTAATGCATTTTATAATTGAGTCATTGGAGTTGAGGTAGAGGATAGCACAGATAGGCCAGTAAGTTCAAAGACCTGTCTAAACCTAAACTAAGCATTGTTTTCTGGCTATAATCCATGTATGACTTATTGTCTCCAGTTGTGGGTTCTAAGAGTAGCAAATATTAAGAGCATGAATGTCTAACCTGTAGTTTAAAGAGCCACTGTAGTGCTCAGCCAGGAGGATTTTAATGTGTTTATTTAGTAATGGATTAGTAATAAAATCTTTATTTGATAGAAATTATTTCAGTGTTATGGCAACCCTAGGCAAAGTCTCTCCTACAGCTGGACACATGGTAAGGGTTGGAAAGAAACAGAAATCTCAACCACAAATTTAATTTTTAAAACCTATCAAAAACAAATGTCGCTATTTTCAAGTTGCTTAACTATATCTTGGAACCAAACTCTGCTCAACTCCATGTGCCCAATATCACCTACCACTACTGAAAGAGTGAAGACTGTGATCTCAAAAGATCCTCCTAACTGAAGGGCTCTACTGGTTAGAAGTCTCAAATCTTGCTAGAGCCCATTTAACTCTACAAACAAAGCCTGTCTTGGGATGGAGCAAAGAGAAAACTACTAATAGCTAAATCCCAGGCTAGCGTACTCTGAGTTTAAGTCCCTTTTATTCCTTAACACCAGTTTGCTTTTATCAATATTATTGGTGGATTGCTGTGTTTGGTGATGATGGATAAATGGGAATTGTACTCTGAGTACGCTAGCCTGGGATTTAGCTTTTAGTAGTTTTCTCTTTGCTCTAGCAAGATTTTGCGCATCTTACCAGTGGAGTCCTTCAGCTAGGGGGGATATTTTGAGATCACAGTCTTCATTCTTTCAACTGTGGTATGTGATCTTGGAACCAAACTCCTCTCCATGTGCCCAACATATAGCTTATGTCCCGTCTCCGATTACTCTCCTGTTAAGTTTCCCATATATTACCTCCACTTGGATTCCATCAGTTTTTTAATATTCCGTTTGATTTTTGGTATAAATAAAGTTTCCAATTTTATTATTTTTAAAACCTACGTTGATTTTTTTTTTTTCCCTCAAATACTGACTAACGATTTATTAAATAAATGTAACCCTATTTTATGTGCTCTCTTAAGAGTCCTTTTAAAAAGTACTATCTATTAACCATTACCATTAACTGATGGAGCCTCCTTTGTTTCTATATGTTCTTTAATATATATGCAGGTGAGGGGTGAGCCACATGGATCTGTATCCCACCCCCAGCTGAAATTGATGTCTGAAGCGTTCCAAACTTACAAATACAGTTGCCCTGTGGCGTTGGTAAGTTGTGTGTTACTCAGCTAATGCTGAGCATCTCAAACCAGATTTAATATTTTCTGCTAGTAGCTAAGCATTTATTTGTTAAATGCTAACTTTAAAGACTTCAACCAGAGTCAGAAAACTGTTATAGAAGGAAGTGTTCTGATTACCAAAGGAAGGCTTTAATTCAAATAAAAATAAGCAGAAACGCAAATGGCAGGAAGGAGAATATCAGCTCCTAATGGTTTCTGAGCTTTAATTACCTTCTCCAGTAAACTAGATTTGTTTATAAATTGTATTACATTTTAGATTTATAATAACATTATTTTATATTGCACAGATAATAAAAATTGTACGCTTCCTTGCATAGCACTGTATAAACTGAAACATTGGTTATAATATGTGCAACACACAGTTCTGTATTCCATTTTTTTTTATTTATTTTTTTTCAAACTTCATATTTAGTCTTTCTTGCACCACACAACCATGTGCTTTTATACCAATTACCATAATTCAGAGTTAGAAGGATTCTGCCACGGCAAAATCAAGTTTTCCTAGATATTAAGGGCCACTTAATTCAACACAACTTGGAGCATGCCACTGTAAAGATCTCCTACAATCGTGTTGAAATACTTTTAGAATTTTTCAAATACCTGTATTTTTAACAGAAAAGATCATAAATGCCTTAAGACAAACTCACAGCAACAACTGCGTGCAGAGAGCATAAGCAGAAAGAGAGTTAGCCCTTCACAAATTTGTTGGAGTCACTGGCATGCCCCCAGACAGACTCAAAGCAACAACTCCCTGGCAGTGAGCATAAGAAAAGAAAAAAAAAGAGTTAACCATTAAATAATTCATCTGTGTAGGAAAGGAATGATGGAAACACCTAAAAATTTAATTTGGGGTTAACATCTCCTGCTGCATTCCAGAGTTCAGGGGAAAAACTATAATCTTTGTCATCTCCGGAGCTTTTACTGCACGGTCATGTGGCAGCATTTGTTATTAATCATGCAATAATCCGTAGACAAGCTACAGTGTTTTTCAAACAGACCTAAAACTTTTTAGGTGTTATTAGTGTAATAAAAAAAAAAGATAATTTTAACATACAATCTTGTGCTTTCTCACGCCATGAAGAAGCAGTAGACATTGCATATATAGATTTTTTGTATTTAAGACTTTCCTATACAATATACTAATTCTTAAAAGGAATCTGTAGCAAAAGCATTTTTATATAATTTTTTTTTACTAGGTTTAATTAATTAGTTTGATCCATTCAAATAATTTTAAAATAATAATTTCACTCACTTGTAAGAGGCCCATAGAGTAATATATTCTCAGCTGGATCCTCCCTTTTTCTCCCTATATTCTCTCCTGTAGGCTGCCATCTTGCACACTGGAAACCTGCAGCGCTTCATTTTGTGAGCTAAGGACACTCCGACAGACAGCAAGCAGACTATAACATGTGTATTAAACGTTTCTAAAAGCACTACCAGATTTTCCATCGTAATCATTATATGTAATTATTTATAATAACATATTTCTGGTAGAGAATGTAAAAAAGAGCTGTGCAAATGTGAAACTCTGGTAATTTTAGTATTTTCTTTAACACGCAACATGATGCTGGTTAAGGAGTGTCTTTAGCTCACAAAATAAAGTGCTTCAGATGACAGGTGAGCAAGATGGCAGTCTGTGAAGAGCATAGACCAAGGAAGGAGGATATCCAGAAGCTGAGAAACTGTTACTCTGTAGGTCTCTTACAAGTAAGTAAGTGAGTGTAAATTGTGTTTGAAAATTACATTGAGGAGGATCAAATTAATTAATTAAATGTCGTTAAAATATTTATGTAAAAAAAATGCTCAGAGTCACTTTAAACTTCATAGTCCGTGACTGGATTCAAATGTTTTCCATGGATGGGACATTGGCTGATGGATATGATTCAGACAATCATACCTAGCGAAGACAGAGGAAGTGATTGTTACCAGCGGAGTGCCACAGGTTCAAGGGTCTATTGTGTATATTTTATTAGTGATAATACTTTGCAGAAAACACAAGTATGTAACAAGGTGGGCATTCTTTAAGTTTTATAAATCTATTGGGGAAGGATTAATACGCCTAGAGCTATGGTCAAGTATCTTGGATCTCAGAATTATCCGTGATAAATGCAAAATGATGGCACAAAGACAAGCCATTTATACTCTGAGATGACAACTGTAATGCCCTAACAGGAGTTAATCATTAATACAATTTTCATTCAATGATCTAAAAGAACAATGTTCAAAATGAAACATACTTTAAAATATAAAATTCGACTGCTACTTGTAAAGTCAAAAAGGGTAGACAACTGTCAAATACAATGGTCTTCACTGGCACATGACTCTGTGTTAAAGTGGTTTCTCTTGGAATTGAGTTCTATTTAGGAGACAGCCTATGAATATTTGTACAGAGGCAAGTTGCACTCTGTCTAATCATCAGCTAGATCCCTGCTCCTTGAAGACCTCACAAGGGTGGAGATCAGCAATATCACCAGTGACTGATATCTAATCTTGTGTATTATGTTATTAAATTACTAAATATGAATTATATTAATGATACATTGTTAAAACATCCAACTCTTCTTCCTATGGTAATACAGAGTTTTGTGTTTTTTTGTTTGTTTTTCCATGGTAATTTGAGTACAACACAAAAAAGGAAAGATATTAGGAAGATATCACTAATATAGTTTCCGTTGTGTGTAACGCTGGCCAGCGCATGCACACAACAGAAACTATATTAACTGCTGTGAATTGACACTGATTTCACGCGATGTGCAGCGATAGCTACGCACTGCGCGTCGTAAGGGGGGTAGGAAAGGGTGGGAGAGACACATGGGTAGAGAGACATGGGGGAGAGTAACCGGGGGGGACATTGGGCTAGGGGGAGAGAGAAGGAGGGGAGGGGTAAGATAGGAGGGGAGGAGAGCGAGAGATGGGGCACATAGAGAGGACGTAAAGACGGAGAGATGGCGCAGAGGGAGACAGTGCACAGAAGGAGAGGGCGCTCAGGGAGGGAGAGACGGAGCAGATCATATCTTATACCGTCACTTTAGACGGGCAATTGACTAGCTACATTAGATATATTAAAAGTAGACAAGCAATGCAGGAGAACTGCAGAACGATCCAGTAGGATATTTGGTTCTGTTGGACAAGGAGCTAGGAAAAAGGTAC
The DNA here is from genome assembly GCA_027410445.1 of Discoglossus pictus. Lineage (NCBI taxonomy): Eukaryota > Metazoa > Chordata > Amphibia > Anura > Alytidae > Discoglossus > Discoglossus pictus. Next base: position 46,966,775 of record CM050167.1, on the reverse strand, counting down.
TATAGATCCCTAGTTAGACCTCACCTAGAATATTGGATGCTTTCTGGAAAGCATATCTTGATTATTGACAAATTAGAAACAATTCAAAGGAGGATGACTAAAATGGTGCATGGACTAAAATACAAATCTTATAACAAAAGACTAACAAGACTGAGAAGTATCTTCAAGAAAAAGAGGAATGAAAAAACATGACCTCTTGACAGTTTTATGGTGTAAGATTTAGGATTATTGTGCACAATTTCTACTTTATAGAGACAGTAGTAGATAAGTAGAACAGCATTCATCTGGAAGTGGTAGGGTCAAAAACATTTAAGGATTTGCCAGGAATAAGCAGAAGACTATCCTGAGTATCAATTCAAGCTTTTTAGCTAGATACACTGGATACACTGTTATTTACCTACAATATTTGTGTCTATCATGCTGGCACACAAACCTCCTTTATAGCATGTAGTAAGACTGTTCTATATAACCATGTTGCAGTTGAAGCTGCTATTTTTAGTTTCTGCTATGCAGCCTTTACAGATTGAATGCAGAGCAAATTCTCACTGCTACCATAGGAAGGTGGCAACTCAAAGTGCTAGTGCTTTCAGTATAACAAATAGAAATCCCATGGACATACTCTGAAGCCACCCAGAAAAGGAAATGGAAACTCACAGTGAATACATTTGAATGTAAAATGTATAATGCTCAAAAATTATCTTTATTTTTGTATTTTTTACCAAATTTATAATGTTTCGGTATTGAAAAAACCCTTTCATAAGATATTTGCAAGCACAAAAGTAGTATGTTGTATTGGTGTCTGAATCTTCATTTTATTCTTCAGAAATGTCTTACAGTGACAGGAAGTTTTCTCTGTTTTTCATTATCTTTGTGTCACAATGAAACATAAGAATTCAGCAACTCTTTTCCCTGAGTGGAAAAAGATTATCTCTATTTATATTCATCCTTCTCCAGCGTGTGTGAGGAGCTCCACTGTGTATTACCTAGATGCCAATGGATTAAAATGATTTAGTTTTAGTATACAATGGATATACCTAGTGGGTTTGGAAACATTTTTGCATTCTATACCATAATTGTACAGTGACTCATTGTGCTTTAATGCCTTTATTTGCATCAGCCAATTTGAGACGGTAAACGTTGGGGTTTCATCTTCTTTTGACCTTTATTGTATTAATTTTCTACCTTCAGAGACATGACATACAGTGTAGAACTCATTCCAGATGGAAACACTGAGCAGTTGAGCAAAAAGTTGCTTTACTTTTACCTGCAGATAAATCCATTATAATTTTCAATGTGATTAAATCTGGTTTGTAAAGTCTATAAACTAGAATGGTTTGAATGGGAATTTCTAAGTTTGTCGGTTATAGAATCACTGTAATACCGTAACAAGTAGGGTTAGTCCTAAATATCCATTGATCATGAATACAAAACGTGTTCATTTTTTTTATAAAAGCAATATTCACAGATAAATGGAGCAGTCTATGTTTGAGCAATTGGTCTCCACCTTTATACGGTGATAAAGAGTAAGAGTTTGAGTTTGGTTGAAAGAAGCTCTAAATGGCTTTAAGAAAAATCGGATTAAATGGAGACCAACTTGAGTTTTCAGCCAGTGCAATCACGTGCCTGACAATTAAAGGGCCATTTAAATCACTATAAGTGCTCTTCGTGGTGTGAAAGAGCATGAGATTCTATGTTCAATTCGTCTATTGTTTTTTTTATAACAACTAAAAATGTACAGTATTAGGTCTGTTTACAAACACACTCCTGACTGTTCCTTGATTAACAACATGAGCTGACACCAAGCAGTGAAGGCTCCATGAGCAAATTATTTATACATTTATAGAGATTTCTTGCTGCCTCCTTGGGTTATTAGAACTTTATTCATGCCTAGTTTAATTTCTTACGTCTCAGAGGTAGTGGTGTTGCTTCTGCTTATTTGTTGTGCTCAATGTATATTTCTGCCGAGTTCTCTACTAATGAAAGTTACTTCTCCTTTCAACAGGATCTTGGATTGGCAACACTCAGAGGCAGGGGAAAATGCAAAAACCCATATTGCAACTACAAGTACACCAATAGACACAAGCCTAAAATCTGTCCAAACTGTGGCTCTAATTTATCAAGAGAAAAAGCAGAAAAAGGACCCAAACATTATGTGAGTGCTAGCTTAATTTCATAAGTTAGTGTTACATTTATTAATTGGCACATAATAAAACTACGTCTTCTAGAGTGACTTATATGTATCCGATACATCAATGAGTGAGGGTTGCCAAATTCCCATAGACATCCAAAATATCATGGAAGCATCTGGTCTTTTGAGCCAGTAATGTTCAATGGCCCCTACAACACTCAAAATATATATTACATCTTCAAAACATAATGCAGTAAAAGGAAAACTAGGCAAGTTCCATATTTTTGTCTAAATGTTTGAATTTCTCTAAGTGAGATTTTTCATATAATGGCAACTTCTGTTTAGGTTTAATTTCAAAATATGAAAAAATGCCTCTCAGTGCTGGTAATGTGTAGAAAATGAGAATGAATAGGCTCAACAAAATAGTATTTTTGTGTGTGTTTTCATTCAGTAATCACACTTCCAAAACATAATTTAATGGTTTCTTCCTAAGTAACTGAAATAATAATAGCAGAACTTGAGATATGTATATCTCCTGAGAGTATAGTTAGTTAGGAAGTGACTCCTTGATAGTACCAATTCTGTATAGGAGTTATTTTATTTCGCCTTAATAGTATCACTTTTTTTTTTGTTGTTGCTTCTTTTCTTTCTTTTGGGCTGTATTAGCCTTTTTGTAAATCCATTCCTATTTTTAGGAGACCACACTCCATTTTCCACACGGATAGGATCACAATTACAATTTTACTCTCTTCCAGCTTCTCACGGGCTGTCCCTTTCTTTATAGGAAGCACCACTTGTTGAGCCCATTCAGCTGTCTTTCAGTGAGCCCCTGAGCCAGTGTCAAAAGGAAGCCCAAAGACAGTCAACGCTCCAACTGCTACGGAAGACTGTACAGATCCCAGAGAATGAATGTGAGCTCTCCGAGGCCTTCGCTCTCATCCAAGAACTCAACAGCTCCAGACTTGTTCTGTCTAATGTCAGCGACGGTACAGTGACCATTGAGCAGACATCTTGGGCCAACTTCTATGAGTCTCAAGCTAGCCATTGTCTCCTCTGTGGAACCCAATTATTTAAGGGTGATAAGAAGTAAGACAAACACTACAAACATTTCCATCCTCATTTTTATTTATTGTCTCTAATCAATACTAGGACATTTTCAACTGTTTTAGGAGAATGTGCTTAAGCAAGATGTTAACAAACTGCACATTCCACACACGTCGTCTTCTGTAGGCTCTGATTAACATTTAATGAGATCTATGACTTGCATACAGATTTTGTGCTTCTCTAATTTGGTGACTTTCATTGTTTACAGTGGTGTGAAATGTCCACTGAAAGTATATTTCTTTCAGCTTACAATGTACTTATAGTCAGCAATTAAAATGCATAACATTTGTTTTAAAAAAGCAAATAGATTTATTAATAGGATGTGGGAGGGGTATCTCAATCCTCCCACAGTGAGTGAAGATTAGAAAAGCAGAGCGCAACACAATAACTGTTTAATACGTACCCCATTAAACAGCCAGACTTGTTTCACTGCAGTTAAAGTCAGTATCTGTATCTTGATTTTGAATGTATCAGAGTCCCACGTGCTATTTAGATGAACTTTAAAGGACAGTGTATGTATGTATGTGTGTGTGTGTATATATGTGTATATATATATATATATTTATATGTATGTATGTATGTATGTATGTATATATATATATATATATATATATATATAAAATCACATATATAGTTGTGAGCGTACGAGTTGTTGCTAACGCTTGCGGGCTCGCGTAACACGTATGCGTGCTGTATTACACCGTTTTAATGCAAAGCTAAGTTGGATTAAACACAGGCTGAGTATCCAATCCATGTACAGCTGTTTCAAGCTTACTGGCTATCATCAGCATGGAGCAGGACTGTCTATATATATATATATATATATATATATATATATATATATATATATATAGTTTACTATATTATTATTATTATTATTATTATTATTATTATTATTATTATTATTATTATAAATAACATTGTGGCAATATATTCCGTAGCGCTGTTGGGGTTGAGTACATGGCAGAAAACAAACTTGTACAAACACCTTGTAAAGACTGGAGGGCCCTTTTTTGAACATAAAATGAAATGTACATAGAGCTTGTTTCCAAGGCACTGACACAAGATTGAAGACTCGCAAACTTACAATCTAAGGGTTTAGGTGTGGTACAAGAGGGTGACAAATGCAAGATGGCAGTGTGAAAGCAACTTGTTGAGTCAAGTGGAGGGGTCTATGTGTTGTACTGTAGATTGTGGGTGTAAGTGTTATTAAGCTGTGGAATGTTCATTTGTGCATATTAAGGCTGAAGGTGCTAAGATTTTTTAAACCGGTGTGTTTTTAGTAATTTTTTAAAGGTTTTGAGGCAGGAAGATAATCTAATGGAACGGGGCAAGGAATTCCAAATAGTAGGGGCAGCACCAGAAAAGTCTTGAAGACGGGAGTGAGAGGAGGTGATGAGAGAGGAGGAAAGAAGAAAGTCATTAGCAGAACGAAGGGGGCGGTTGGGAGAGTATTTTTAAACAAGAGCAGAGATATAAGGGGGAGAGCTCTTGTTGAGGGCTTTATAAGTTAGGGTCATGATTTTAAATTTGATTCGGGGAGCTATGGGAAGCCAGTGGAGTGATTGACAGAGAGGAGCTGCAGACTTTGATCGTTTGGTATTGAAGATGAGTCTAGCGGAGGCGTTCATTATGGATTGGAGGGGAGACAGACGAGAGATGGGTAGGCCAGCAAGGAGTGAATTGCAGTAGTCGAGATATGATGAGAGAGTGTATTAGAATTTTAGCTGTGTCTTCTGTAAGATAATGACAAATTTTGGAGAGTTTTTTTGGTGAAACTGACATGATTTTGTTATTGATTGGATGTGAGGAATAAAAGAGAGGGCGGGATCCAGTAGAACCCCAAGACAACGGGCCTGGGAGGTGGGAGTGATGATGGTGTTGTCAACAGTGAGAGATATTTGAGGAGTGGAAGCTGTAGTAGAGGGTGGAAAGATTAGGAGTTCAGTCTTAGACATGTTGAGTTTGAGTTGACGGGTAGACATCCAGGAGGATATGCTAGAGAGGCAGTTGGAAACTTGAGCTAAAAGAGAGGGGGATAGATCGGTGCAGAGGTAGATTTGAGTATCATCTGCATGGAGATGATACTGAAATCCAAAGGATTTTTTTAGGGTACCAAGGGAGGATGTGTAGATGGAGAAGAAGAGGGGGCCTAGGACTGAACCTTGGGGAACGCCAACAGACAGAGGGAGAGATGAAGAAGAGGTGGCAGAGAAGGAGACGCTAAATGTACAATCTTTAAGATAGGATGTGAACCATGAAAGAGCTGTGTCCTGAATGCCAAAAGAGCGGAGAGTTTGGATTAGAAGAGGGTGGTCAACTGTGTCGAAGGCAGCAGAGAGATCCAGGAGAATTAGAATAGAGAAGTGACTTTTTGATTTGGCGGTTAGCAAGTCATTGGTGACTTTTGTGAGGGCTGTTTCTGTAGAGTGTTGGGACCAGAAACCAGATTGGAAGGGGTCAAGAAGGGAATTGGGGGAAATAAATTGAGTGAGGCGATTGTAAACAAGCCACTCAAGGAGTTTAGAAGCCAGGGGAAATAGTGAGTTAGGACGATAGTTGGAGGCAGAAGCTGGGTCAGATGAGGGCTTCTTGAGAGTGGGTGTAATTATGGCGTGTTTTAAAGAGGATGGAAACTTGCCAGTGTTTAGGGAGAGGTTGAATAGATGTGTGAGAGCTGGGATAAGTGCGGTGGATAGGGGAGGGATTAACTGTGATGGAATAGGATCATGTGGACATGTTGTAAGGTGAGAGGTTAATAATAACGTAGATACTTCATCCTCGGTTAAAGGGTCAAAGGAGTCCATAGTGGAGGAGGGATTGGGGAAGGGTAAGGGCTGGGTGTTGTCGGTTTGTGGAGAGGATGGTGGGAGAGGGCCGAGCATGGAGGAGAGCTCATTTCGGATGGTTTCAATTATATTTTTAAAATGGCTGGCATAGTCATCAGCAGTGAGAGAGGAAGGGGCAGGAGGTGGGTGTTAAATGTAGCAAATAAACATTTAGGGTTGGAGGACAGGTTTGATATTAGTGATGAGAAGTAGTGTTGTTTGGCAAGATTGAGGGCAGAGAAGTAGGAGCGCAAGGTAAACTTGTAGTGGAGAAAGTCTTCTGAAGTGCGAGAATTCCTCCATAGTCGTTCTGCAGTGCGTGAGCGTCTCAAATGGCACTGACAACCAAGTAAACCAAATCTTTCGGATTTTTTTTAAAACCTAGTTTCATATCTGACTGTTTTATAAGAGCTTTTATAACCCAGTTAATCCAGCACTTCTGTCTTCACACTGCAGAAAGGACCAAAAATGACAAGCTCTCTACCACTGCTTGCAGCAACCAAAAAAGTCAGCTTCTTCCTTTAGTTAGTATATTAGTAAGTCTTGAAAAACCCAAATACTGGAAATTATTTTTGCAGTGAAGACATTATATGGGTTATTACAGTGAACTTGTCCCCATAAATTCCATCTATTGAATTCAGTGTTTCGTTAATTTTTTTAACTTGTACATACATTGCTGGTCGACATTGCAAGTATATTCAATATTTACCATTCGTCTTTAAATACAGAAATTAAGTCAGGTTCTTTATTTTGAGTTTTCTTATATATTGGACTTTTTTTTTCCGTTTAGCAAGTAGTATGAAAGTTGGGGGAACAAGTTGCCTGTGCGCCATAGCTGCGCATGTAATCCTCTCCCAGACCAAATAAAATGTGAGAGGTAGCCTACTATATAAATGAATAGAAAGTAGGTTTTGTCTGTTATAGATATATAGATATTGATCGTCCCGATTTATAATCTCTAGGTAACTAAACGTAGAGGTTTTCACTGAACCAAATTCACTTATCTTGCAGCTCCCTGGCTGGCCCCCAAGATTGCTGGCTTTTAACAGCCAGTCGTTTACAAGTGGTTACTGCCCAGATGAAAGTCTGTGTGAACCCCCAGTGTTTGGCAATTCACTGCTTTAATGACATATATACAGGTAAGCAATTTTATTCATGAATACGGTATAAATGTAATAACCTCTTTGTGAATATGATTCTCTACACATAGTATAAATGCCTAGTGGATTCAGTAAAACTTCTTGGTCTTGAATGTTTTTGCTGATCATCTATTATTCACAGGAACAAAGAGTTATTAAAGGACCAGTGTAGTTTGGGACAACAATTCCTATTTTTGTGACATATTTAACAAACTAACAAGATTAGCAAAAAGGGATTTGTATAGAAAATCTTTTATTTAGCAGATTAGGAGTATATGCCATAATCTGTAGCTTGATGGGGATGGTTATCTACTGAGGCTTGTTCTTTTGCTTCCTTCTGATGTGAAGTGGATATTCACAGTGTCAGTCTTTCAACAGTAAAGAAACAGAAATGTTAAAACATGTCAGGCAATCAAAGCTAAATTTATGTAGCCAACATCACAATGTTACTTGGAGCCAACCCCTTAGTCAAGTGTTTCTTACAACTTGGTTTGTTAGATGCCCTGTTTATATAGAAAAAAAGGGAATTCCAAAAATAAAAAACATACTGTAAATACAGTTCGATCCTGGAGGGCTATGCACATGACTGTATTTGATGATATCTCTGCTGCGCACAGGTGAGTCAGTCGCTCTTTCAGTCATCCTTATTGACTCACCTGTTCACAGAAAGGATATTTTCAAACCCAGGCCTGTGTCAGGCCCTCCAGGACCGAACGTGGACACCCCTAATCTTAAGGCTAGACTCCAATGGGTCTTGGTAGAGCTCCATAACTCAGCTGATGCGTTGATCAGACACAAACTTGCCTTATTTTTGTGATCAGCTCCCAAGGCTTTTCCTTTGCCTTCGTGTTCCTTTAATATAACTAGTCTAAACTTCAGAAATGTAATGTTTAACTAGTCCTCTGCCAATGAAATGGTTAAATATTTAAGGAGTTATTTTTCATTGCTTAATGAATCTTCTTAACTTATAAGTTATATATATCTCTTCAGCTGTACATTTCAGAGGAAGTTCATATCAGGTTCAGGGGCCACTTTGCAAGTGACTTTACATGTATTCGGTCAGCTTTTAATGAGAAAAAAATATGAAAATCTGTAAAGTACATAATCTCTAGCTGAACCCTATATATCTGTTCTTGTCAGGGCTGTAGCACATCAGAATTAATTGGCAGTATCCCTTATCTTGCAGGAATACAGGCTTACATTAAAAAGCATTTCACATGAATAACCTTCTGCTTGGCACTTTGCTTCTGGAGCATTCCCTTAAACTTACTTTGCTTTTCTTCCCAGGACTATTCAATGTGGGGAACAAACTACTTGTTAGTCTGGACCTCCTCTTCTCTATCCGTAACCAAATAAAACTAGGGGAAGACCCCAAAGTTTCCATCAGCATCATTCTGGAGTCTGTACAAGAGCAGGCAGGTGAGTACAGTATGGAGGGGGCGGGGGTCAACTATACCATAAAAAGGAAAAACTAATAGCACAGAGTGATCACCACACATTTATTAACCAAATGGCGTATCCAGTAGCCCAAGAAGTAAGAAAATCTAAGAACAAAACAAGTATATAATACACTTGCTTAGGTTTGTCACTGTAAAGCCCTAACAAAAAGATCTAGTTGTTTTAATTATACATTGATCATATTGAATATTAAATTCACTCTAAAAGAAAATAACTAATTAGCCCTCAGTTGAGCATATTGTCTCCACCCTGATAAGGCCATCAAGCAGAAAGGGTGGCTTTGGCAAAGAGATAAGTTTAAAAAATGTTTTAAAGAACATTGTGCTCAAACAAAAGGACAAACAATCATTTATAGGTTCATAGGTTGCCCTTACCAAAGGATACTAATTCTTCAAAGCAAATCTCCAGTGGTAACTTTGTGCCTGGAACTTTAGCACTGACTGCTAGACTAATCTGCATCCGCCTATTGAAGTTATAGTGGGTGGATATCGGCAGCCACGGAGTCTGAGCTTTGTAAAAAAAAGTTCAATATTTAATTTTGCATTTTTAAACAATTGAACATGAAATGCCCAAATCATTTAGTGCCTGATGTTAGATCATTTAATGTCTGAACACGGGAGAGTGAATTGTATTTTGTTTTGTTCTGTTTAATTATTCCAACAGTTATGAAAGGAATGTTTAGTTCAACTACTGAAAATATCATTTAACAATATACTGTATATCATTTCACAATATACTGTATATCTTTTTGTGTATTTAAAAAATACAAAAACAATATTACAGCTGCTAGGTACAAAAAGAATAAAAGAGACTGATGGTAGTGCTGTGCTTGGGACTCCCAAAACACCAGGATTTCACAACATCTATCTGAGCTCACATGGGTTAATCCAAGTGACCGAGCAACTGCTGAAATTAACATGAGATTCTGCAAAACTTCTGTGCACCTTCAGTTAGTAGTTTGTAAATCTAGATTTTTAAAATCGAAAAATAATTTACTTGCTTAGTTCTGGGTTGTATAGCCCTTAACACCCTCTCACAAACAGCTGTATTACAAATGAGAATGGAGGCTTGGATAAACCTACTTAAACTAGTCCCTGTGTCTCTCATCAGCTGCAACAGGGTGAAACATAATGTAATGTTACCGTGATTTATTTTATGCCAGGTTAACCGTATAGCATTGTGATGGTCTGCATTGTTTTGATAATGGAGTAAAGAGTGATCGTGTGAAGCTGTGTGTCAGGGGTTTAAATGACTGTACTGTAAATGTATTGCAGGGCCAATGATTTGTTTATGCCCGCACTTAACAATTTATACCTGTTGGATTTGTTTGATCACTGGGGTAGTGGGTATATGCCAGTGCAGCCTCCCATTTTTGTAAACATTTTATTATATCTTTTCATGTGACAACACTGAAGAAATGACACTCTGCTACCATGTAAAGTAGTAAGTGTACAGCCTGTATAACAGTGTAAATTTGCTGTCCCCCTCAAAATAACTAAACACACAGCCATTAATGTCTAAACCGTTGGCAACAAAAGTGAGTACACCCCTAAGTGGAAATGTCCAAATTGGGCCCAATTAGCCATTTTCCCTTTTTATGTGACTCGTTAGTGTTACAAGGTCTCAGGTTTGAATGGGGAGCAGGTGTGTTAAATTTGGTGTTATCACTCACACTCTCATATTGGTCACTGGAAGTTCAACATGGCACCTCATGGCAAAGAACTCTCTGAGGATGTGATTTTTTTTTATTGCTCTACATAAAGATGGCCTAGGCTATAAGAAGATTGCTAAGACCCTGAAACTGAGCTGCAGCACGGTAGGCAAGGCCATACAGCGGTTTTACAGGACAGGTTCCACTCAGTTTCTTTGGTCGACCATGGCGAGGCCTGTTCTGAGTGAATGTGCTCAGCATCATATCTAGAGGTTATCTTTGGGAAATAGGCATATGAGGGCTACCATCATTGCTGCAGAGGTTGAATGGGTGGGGGGTCAGCCTGTCGGTGCTCCGACCATACACCGCACACTGCATCAAATTAATCTGCATGGCTGTTGTCCCAGAAAGAAGCCTCTTCTAAAGATGATGCACAAGAAAGCCCGCAAACAGTTTGCTGAAGACAAGCAGACTAAGGACATGGATTACTGGAACCAAGATAAATTTATTTGGTTAAGATGGTGTCAAGCATGTGTGGCGGCAACCAGCTAAGAAGTACAAAGATGAGTGTGTCTTGCCTACAGTCAAGCATGGTGGTGGGAGTGTCGTGGTCTCGGCCTGCATGATTGCTGCCAGCACTGGGGAGCTACAGTTCATTAATGAACCATGAATGACAACATGTACTGTGACATACTGAAGCAGAGCATGATCCCCTCCCTTCGGAGTCTGGGCCGCAGGGCAGTATTCCAACATGATAACGACCCCAAACACACCTCCAAGACGATCACTGCCATGCTAAAGAAGCTGAAGGTAAAAGTGATGGACTGGTCAAGCATGTCACCAGACCTAAACCATATTCAGCATCTGTGGGGCATCCTCAAATGGAAGGTGGGGGAGTGCAAGATCTATAACATCTCCCAGCTCTGTGATGTCATCATGGAGGAGTGGAAGATGACTCCAGTGGCAACCTGTGAAGCTCTGGTGAGCTCCATGCCCATGAAGGTTAAGGCAGTGCTGGAAAATAATGTTGGCCACACAAAATATTGGCACTTTGGGCCCAATTTGGACATTTCCACTTAGGGGTGTACTCACTTTTGTTGCCAATGGTTTAGACTTAAATGGCTGTGTTTTGAGTTATTTTGAGGGGACAGCAAATTTACACTGTTATACAGGCTGTACACATACTACTTTACATTGTAGCAGAGTGTCATTTCTTCAGTGTTGTCACATGAAAAGATGGACGGATGTGCAATAACTGTATTTCTTGAAATTCTGAGCAGGACATAAGTCTAACTTATTTGAGACTTTCAAATGTGAACACAAATGTACTATTTATTTACTGTACTACTGTATTGTGGAGGGCTTCTTCCACTCTTTTGCCCACCATAAATTAATATAAATACAGTTGCAAGCAAAAGTATGTGAACCCTTTGGAATTATATGGATTTCTGCACAAATTGGTCAAAAAATGTGATCTGATCTTCATCTAAGTCACAACAATAGACAATCACAGTCTGCTTAAACAAATAACACACAAAGTATTAAATGTTGCCATGTTTTTATTCAAACATTCACAGTGCAGGTGGAAAAAGTATGTGAACCCTTGTATTTAATAACTGGTTGAACCTCCTTTGGCAGCAATAACTACAACCAAACGTTTCCTGTAGTTGCAGATCAGATGTGCACAACGGTCAGGAGTAATTCTTGACCATTTCTCTTTACAGAACTGTTTCAGTTCAGCAATATTCTTGGGATGTCTGGTGTGAATCGCTTTCTTGAGGTCATGCCACAACATCTCAATCGGGTTGAGGTTAGGACTCTGACTGGGCCACTTCAGAAGGCGTATTTTCTTCTGTTTAACCCATTCTGTTGTTGATTTACTTCTATGCTTTGGGTCGTTGTCCTGTTGTAACACCCATCTTCTGTTGAGCTTCAGCTGGTGGACAGATGACCTTAAGTTATCCTGCAAAATGTCTTCATAAACTTGGGAATTCATTTTTCCTTCGATGATAGCAATCCGTCCAGGCCCTGACGCAGCAAAGCAGCCCCAAACCATGATGCCCCCACCACCGTACTTCAACATCAAAACCTCATCCCAACTGTGGTGTGCTGTGCCTCTTTTTCTCCACACATAGTGTTGTGTGTTCCAAACAACTCAACTTTAGTTTCATCTGTCCACAGAATATTTTGCCAGTACTGCTGTGGAACATCCAGGTGCTCTTGTGTAAATGTGCAGCAATGTTTTGCTTGGATAGCAGTGGCTTCCTCTGTGGTATCCTCCCATGAAATCCATTCTTGTTTAGTGTTTTACATATCGTAGATTCGCTAACAGGGATGTTGGCATATGCCAGAGACTTTTGTAAGTCTTTAGCTGACACTCTAGGATTCTTCTTCACCTCATTGAGCAGTCTGCGCTGTGCTCTTGCAGTCATCTTTACAGGACGGCCACTCCTAGGGAGAGTAGCAGCAGTGCTGAACTTTCTCCATTTATAGACAATTTGTCTTACCGTGGACTGATGAGCAGCAAGGCTTTTGGAGATACTTTTATAACCCTTTCCAGCTTTATGCAAGTCAACAATTCTTAATCGTAGGTCTTCTGAGAGCTCTTTTGTGTGAGGCATCATTTACATCAGGCAATGATTCTTGTGAAAAGCAAACCCAGAACTGGTGTGTGTTTTTTATAGGACAGGGCAGCTGTAACCAACACCTCCAATCTCATCTCATTGATTGGACTCCAGTTGGCTGACACCTCACTTCAATTAGCTTTTGGAGATGTCATTAGTCTAGGGGTTCACATACTTTTTCCACCTGCATTGTGAATGTTTACATGGTATGTTCAATAACATGGTAACATTTAATTATTTGTGTGTTATTAGTTTAAGCAGAGCGTGATTGTCTATTGTTGTGACTTAGATGAAGATCAGATCACATTTTATGACCAATTTGTGCAGAAATCCATATCATTCCAAAGGGTTCACATACTTTTGCTTGCAACTGTGTGTATATATATATATATATATATATATATATATATATATATATATATATATATATATATATATATATATATATATATATATATATATATAGCAGTTTGCATAGCACTGGTGACTCCAGCTTAGCTTACAAGGCCAGTGATAGGCATAAGATCATATATTTGAAGTTTGTAATGCATCTATTTTCGTTTTTTTGTTGTATAGCAAGCAAGCAAGGGGTAATCTTATTCTTCCAGTTGGCACTTGAAGAAATTGCATTGGTGAAATGCATCAAAACCAGCAGACCAAGTAATCTCCTTGGCAATGGGCACAAAGCAGTTTAGGTGATCAATCAGCATATAAAATAAATAACATAGGAGCAGAAAACATGTTCTTTAATTGAAGTGTTCAAAGTAGCTTTATCAATGGCTTCAATCTTTAAGTAATTATTGTTATATTTCAACGGACTAGAGAAAAAATACTTTAAAGAATTTTAAATGTGTAGCATGTAAGATTTATTAAGTTAACGAGTGCATGTATGTATATAGACATATGTGCGTGTGTATATAATATCAATTCATAGATGATTAAAACACTTTGATGTATAAGCCATCTGCCTATAATTTCTATTCTTATCTCTATTTTGGTGAATGTCTACATGTTGAATGTCTTGGATTACACTTCTTCTTCCTCCTCCCATAGAAAGTTCATGTTTTTGTGCTTTGTTGACTCTCATTTCTTCTTCCTCATTCCAGAGAAATTGTTAAGTGCAGAGGAGTTGGCTGCAGTACATGAGCTGCTGAGCTGTGCATATTGGGCGTTTGAGTGTCTCACCATCCGGGATTATAATGACATGATATGTGGTGTTTGTGGGGTTGCACCCAAAGTGGAAATAGCTCAAAGAAACATGGAAAACACTCTGACACTGAGAAACATAGAGGTAAATGCATTTGTGTTCATATCAAAAGACTCCCTGTAGAGGGCACACCCAGTAAAACATTAAGCGTTGCTTTAAACACCCAGTAACATTTATATCAGATGCCACATTCCCATTGTGCAGATAAGACCTCCCTTTGTACTCATAGTCTCCTCCCATCTCAGAAAGTTGATCTGCAGAAGCCAAGATGGCAGATCGCACAGCAGCAGATAAAAAGAAGTAAATCAGACATTTTTTTTTCCATTTTGCCTCATTTCAAGTATAGTACATCAAAAGAGTATATTCTAAAATAAGGCTACAGTGGTCTTTTTTAATAAAGTGGATTTGGGACCACAGAAATCATTTAAAGGATATTCACTTATATGTCTAAGTTGCATTAAAGAAAACATTTTACTTTGGAGCACCCAAAATACAAAATTATTTTCTTGGATATTGATTTTGTAGCCAGGTTTTTGGGTTCCCCAAAGCAGAATTCAGTTATTCACCAGTGATGTGGTGCAGTCTATCGGATTACTGTATTGTGCTAAATGTGGCATCACAAGAGTAGTTTAAGAAGGGAAGAAGAGCACTTGATCACAGCATCATTGATTCTCATGGTGGATGTCTGTTTTATTTGTAAATGAGTTTCAGTACTAAGCATTTTTAATACAGTTCTTAATATTTATTTTACTGTGCCTTTCTCCCTTTTTTTGGTATCAGTACATTAGTTCTGCTTCATCCATAGTAGTGCCAGCTGTGCATTCATGGTACCTCTATCAGTAAATTATGGGACTAAAGGTCAAGTTAATTAAGACTATGGTCTTTCATAATATTCTTTCTATATGAATGGGCACACTTCTCTGTACTATTTATATAGATGTTTGTGTGTATGTATTTTAAAGCACATATATCAATAAAATACACTGCACATTAGCATATGTAGACTATTATGAGTATTAATATTAATAGGATATCTCATAATTTCAGATTGTTGTCTTATCTCTCCATCTTACAAAAGAAACCGCTCATTATCAATCCAAAAATAAAATCATGAAGTTAATTCTAAGATTAAGTAAGTTATTTTGCAGACCGAAGAGGCAGCGCCCTCCATTTTGAATACCAAGTAACTGGATGCTGATTCACTCCATATACTATTAATAATAAAAGTTTACTTCTGACATTTAAATGAAAGATCATCAAAACCCTGAAATCAACCTGTGGTTCACTTTATTACTTTTCTCTCACCAGTTCACATGGCCTGAGTTCCTGACTTCCAATGAAGTGAGCATGGAAGATTTCTGGTCAACTTTGGAGACTGAAGTTCTAGAACAAGCTGCTTTCCCCTCTAGTATTCCCATCACCAAGTTTGATGCCTCCATCATTTCTCCTTTCTTTCCCCCACTCATGCGTGGACCTGTGGTTGTCAATAGTGAGAGCTACAAGAACCTGGAAGTGCAGAAAGTTCCAGGTGAGGTAAATTGCTCTTAAAGGACTGTTCAATACACCAGTTGTAAGAAAAAAAAAATATTGTTAATCTGGAGGAGTACTCGCCCTATTGCATTGTTCACTAGTAACTCAAGTGTAAAAACTTAAAGGGACATATAAATATATTTTTTTCTTTGTTGCATCTGAAAGAGGGTTTGTTTCTTTCTTTTTGAAATAAAGGTCTCAGAGCACCAAAACTTATACGGAAGTTTAACTGCTCTTGGGGGTTTGGCTTCTGCCTGACAGTAAGTCCTATATACTAAAGCAGGGGTGTCCAAGTTTAGTCCTGCTGCCCCGCACACAGGCCTAGATTTGTGGATTTCCTTTATGTGCACAGATGAGTCAATTAGGATGACTGAAGAAACAATAGTCTCACCTGGGTGCAACAAGGCTATCCTCAAATGAAGGACTGTATACGGCCCAGCTGGACCATACTTGGACACCCCTGTACTAAAGTATGTTGTCTTCATTTCCTGTTAGTTTCAATGAAGTTTAAACCGGTTTTATTATTATTTTTAAGTAGTATTTTACATTTTTTTGGGGGGGAAACTGTAATATTCCATGTTCATTTTGTTTGTTTGTTTTTCAGGGAATGGCAGTACTCTGGTGAGACTCCTTCAGGAAGGCTCCCTAAAGCTGGAACAGATTAACCTACACAGTGATGAGGAATTGCAGAGTATCCTTATGCTCTGTGGGATCCCGTGCAGTATTAATGATACAAAGGTATATATTTTCAACCTCTGCAATTTTTGCTTTTAAATGTCAAAACCAATGCAGATGTATAGTATAAATGTATTTCATTAAAACCAAAAGTTTATAGATAATTCTAGATTCTATGTGTTTCATGTTTACACAACTCTTAGTCATAATGACATTAGTTTCTTTTTTATGTTTTTTTTTTTTTTAATCAAATGTGTTCGCTCTACAATCTGCTTGTTTAATACTGCTTTACGTATACTATGATTATTGCTAATCCGTAACTTAATTAACAAATTAAACCCTATCATATCATCATTACCGTAGTTGCTTCAGAAAATACACTGCTCACATAAAAAATATTCAACAGGGGACATTGCCTCCAAGAAATTGGTAATTTGCACCATTAAATTATTCATCTTGATAAACAGAAATATTAGAAATTAAATGTAAACCTTTAAACTCACACACTTTTCAGTTTTGCTGCTTCTTGGTGAGGACATCCTCTCTCCTGCTCACTTTCTGCCCCCTGCCACCATTATTTTCTGTACTGGTATCAACATTTCAGGAAAATGTCCAACTGAAATTAGTATGGCAACTTAAAAACACTACATTTTCCCTATGCACGTTGTTATATCCGATGCTTTGTGAATTGGCGATGGATCCTAATTCTATTGTTTTCTAACCATACAAATGTGCTGCCGCTTGAGTATGCAAACACATAAGCCCAAACCCAGCCCTCATCTCCTTCTTAGAAACACCATAACATATTTTATCACTACAAATACACATAGAGCAGCACTAGAAATGTACATCTTATTCTAGTTTTGTTTGTGAAACCATATTTTGTTTGTTGCACGCTAACATCTTGATGCTTTCTTTCCTTGTCTTTAGGATCAGATGTGCTACTCTCTTTTGGCACTCTCTGAATTTGTACAAAATGGAACTCAGTCTAAGCAACCCCCACCTCACCTCACGGGGGGGAAACTCTACAAAGTGTGTCCCCATCAGGTACATGAAACCTATTGCATTTCACACTCATATCCTCCTTTCTATTCTTTAGGTTTAAGTTGTTAATACAAGAACAAATTAATCTTGTATTTAAAAAAGAGAATTGCTGTATTGGTCCAGGAGAAAACTGGAGATGTGATGCAGAGCTTTCAAATTTCTAAAGGTTTAAAAAGTGTCAAATAGTTAGTAACAAGTACTTTATCAATTGAATGAATTGACAAAGTACTTATTAGCTATAGATTTAAAATATGCCGTATTTGTTATATGTGCTGTGTTACTTTAGCAGTTAAATTATTTAGACGTATTTAAAAGGGCGTAATGGAAATAATCCGGTCTGTGCAAATTGATTTGTGTCGGTGAATAAGAATGACTTCATTTACACACTCCATATTTTTCTCTCTCGGCTGTGATGCAGGCTATCGTGTTGTTTGCTTAGAGCAGGTTTGTCACACCCAAAAGGGCCACATATACCTAAATGGACAGTAGTTATGATTAATAAGGATTTACCCCTCTAACAAACAAAAAAAATGGATATAATATGATTTATATAACATGGAAAATAGCTGGGGAAATTGAGATAGCACAGTTTAGTGATGTGTGAGGCCACATAGAAGCCTGCATCACCTACTTGACATAGAGTTTCGGATCAAGGCTAGGTTCAGAAAATGTGTCTGACTGGATTAAATAATAATTTTATAGAAATATAGGTAAATATCAAGCTGGAAACTTGAATTATGACAGCCATATATTTTTTAGGTTTCTTTTTGCAACCACAGTTACCTAAATTATATGCAAAGTGAAGTATCTGAGGGTTGTAATTTGCTGTGTTTTATATTGAGTTACTTTAGGATATTGATTTTCTGTCTTATTCATTCTTTAGGTGGTATGTGGATCAAAGTACATAGTGCGTGGTGAGAGCCCTCGAGATCATGTGGATCTCTTGGCTTCTTCACGCCACTGGCCTCCTGTGTATGTTGTAGACATGGCCACACAAGTGGCTCTTTGTGCTGATCTCTGCTACCCACATTTGACCCAGCAGATGTGGGGAAAGAATCAAGGATGCTTTTCTGATACCACCAAACCACCAAAGGTTAGTATCATTATTTGGTTAATATTTGCTTTCATACAGTGTATGGCCAAATCAAATGGCTTGTGCAACATATATGTATTGGTGTTAATGTAAACTAGTTTTACTCAAACCTTAGTACTGCAGGACAATTAATGATTGCAATGCAACTACAGGATGCCAGTACAGAAGTGACAGTTCCTCAAATAAATGTTTTGTTTTAAGAAACACATAATCTATTTACCATGGTTACTGGATTTTATCACTTTGCACACTAAAAGTAAAATTTTTATCTTACGAGATACCCAATAATTATCATAATGTGTTTTTATTAAATGATCACTATAGTCAAATACTTAAAATATACTTTTTTGAAAAACTGCAGTTTAAAATAGGCAAAATACAACTTTCATTTTAGTACATTTTATATGTAGTAGCTATAAGCTGCCATTTTTCTTTCTGAGGTGGGTCAAGACTTAGATTTCAAAGAATGCTTATATCTAGACAATGGCAATGTGGCATTTACAGTTGAATTAACTTTCATTAGGACTAATAGACAGCTCATTAGTTAAGAAATGCACACCAACCAATAAATAAAAATGGTAGTCTGAACTAAAGAATAGCATATAAAAGTAAAAAAATTAAAGGCAGTGTTTATTTGCATTGCTTCTAAACATATTTTCCCATTAAGTTTTTAATTTTTTTTTAAAACATATAGAAAGTCCTTTAATTATTAAAATCACATTAAGCACCTGGACTCATTGGATTTGGTCATTGTTACTACAAACCCTTTGCCTGGATTCTAGGTCCATATTTGTTGCATTTATTTAACTATCTCACAAAATATGATATACTGCCCCAATAGATGCTACATACTAATATATCTCTTATACACAAAGAGTAAGATACTTTGAAGTGCTGCAATTATCTGCCCATCTCCTTACTAAACTGCAAAATAAATATCTCAGTAAAACTTATATCAAACGTTATAAATCTTCACCTCCTGACACTAGTTCACTCAGACCAATTAGGTTTATACCCACCCAACAAGCCCAAGACAACACCAGGTGTATAGATTGAGTTGGCTCCAAACACATCATCGAAAATAACCAACCATCTTCCCTGGATCCCCTCCTTTAAGGGATATGGAAGGTTTCTGGATCTCACTAGGAATATACAGTAATATACCTATGTCTTTATTACTTTTCTGTACTTTATTTTATTAAGAAGTTCTTATAAGCCTTGTTTCTACTGTCAAAAATAAAACAAATAGTACCTGCTTGGGTCTGCCATTTTCAGCTCATGAAGACACAGACTCTTCCTAATAAAATAAAGTACATAACCGTAAATCAATACATAGGTATATTATATTCCTAGAGTAATCCGGAAATCTTCCTTACCCTTTATTAGAATTAGTCAAAATACAAACATACACCGAATTATCCACAAATGCTCCTCCTACAAAGTGGCAGCATATACAGATGAAGTCATGCTCTCGTTCACCTATCCCTTAAAGGGCCAATGTAAGACATTTTCAAGTTAAACCTATTTTTTTTAGTTCACCATTACATAGCAAAATATTCCTTCTCCAAATAAAAAAAAAAAAAGATCTGGTAAACTGGTCTAGGTTGAAAGCTACTGACTGTAAATGATTGTGTGAATGAGTTGAATGGAAATTGTCCACTAAGCAGTCATCATTGATTGAAAATGTACATATAACCAGTAGAACATACAAATGGTTGAATAATGAACATGAGCCCTAAATGCTAAAACAATACTCAATGTGGAGGTAAAACACAAAGCAATACATATATTTTATTTTAACAGCTGATATTTAGTGTATTTTTTTTATTTATTTTTTGTTCTAGTATGTGTCCTGCCCAGAGCTTCTCGACCGGCATTACAATGTGGATATAATGGGGAATGAGCCCTCCATCCAGCATCCCATCACCAAATCTGCTTCCAGAAGAATAGTCCACTCTATTGCAGAACAGAATGGAGCCAGTGACCCCACATCTCGGCACCATTCACTCTCTTTGTGTCGTGAGCTGGAGCCGTACAGTGCTATCATAACTGCCATCGGAGATAGCAAGACGAGCAACATCCGACATCGGCCTATTAACTTTGAGAATGCCACACACTACTACCTTTACAACAGGCTCATTGACTTCCTAACCAGTCGCGAGATTGTCAACAGGCAGATTCACGATATTGTACAAAGCTGCCAGCCAGGAGAGGTTGTAATTAGAGACACTCTATACCGGCTCGGTGTGGCACAGATAAAAACAGAAACCGGGGACAGCGAGGTGGAGGAGGACATACTACAGGAACAGATGAAGCCCATGTGATTCTGCAAACGAAGTGCAATATGAGGATTCCCAACATTACCTTGTGGACATATTCAGGCAATCAAGCCTTTCTGAACATTATCAGATTGGATGAGCAATTATCTCTATCTTAGAAGTGTTTGTTTTCACCCACTCTTCAGTAATAGCTTTATCGATTCATATATTAATTTAAGTGATAAAAGTTATCAAATAATACAAGGTGTTTTCTGCCGTTGATAAAAAAAAATAAGTAATTTGGATTTGATCCACTCTTATTTTATTTAAAAAAAAAAAAAAAGCATGGGGCTTAGTTTTTGTTTTCTTGGTGATACTGGTGTGCCAGATGCATCAACTCAAGACTTGAATACTTTGTGATAGCCCAATATAATTAATCACTAGGGCTTGACAAATCTCAGGAGCCACAGTTTCAATCCCACATCTGTTTGTTTGGACATTCAAAAATATATTCATTTGGCTCCTAAAACATTCTGCTTCAATACTAGTTTTGATATTATTTTGTCCATGGTTCATCAGTGAGATTGCATTAATCCTCCTATGACTTGCACTCCATCAAGTTATTTATCTTCCACCTAAACATTTCATGCTTGCACTTTATTCAAGACCTTTTCATTTAAAATCATATTTTACTACTATGTTTCCTTACCAAAAAAGATCACAACCTACGTTTTGTTGTAGCTGTAAGAGGCCCTACAGCTCTATAAGGACAATAACTTGATTAATTATATATCAATAACGTTTTGCATCATCATTTGTGTTCCATGAATTTCATAAGCAATAAAAAGGTCAGATTTGTTGGGGATTGTTAACTTATAGAACAAATCCAACCTATTTTTTCATTGCAATTAGTGTTCTTCTCTATCTGAACATGTAAATATTATACTTTTTTGCCGGTCACAATGTGTGCGCCTTAAAGGGAGGTTATAAAGTCAAATGTATCAACTTCCCAATTCTCATATGATATTTAAGAAAAACAAAATGGCGGCGTTCTATTCTAAGACATTGAAGCCAAACTTTCATGGTGCTTTAATTTAAATTCAGCAAACACGGGTCTCTAAAATGTTCTATCATTTGTTAAAAAGAATGTTTTAAGTATTTCAGAAAGTATTTATCAAGATAAAACCGTAAAGAAAATACACAACTGAATGAGCATCCTAAGCTGTCCTCAGCCTTTCCCTCACAGTATGTCAAGTCCTTCAAGATTAACAGGATCTATATATCTAGAAATCCTCGTTGAGGGTCTGGGGAAAGCTGATTACATACTTGCAAATGCATTTGAAGCAGGATAAAAGATTATTAAATGTAGATCTCCATTTTTTTTTATTCAAAAATACATTTGGTAATATTTAAAACACTCTTTTAAAAGCTTGATAGAAAATGTGATTTCCTCATGTTTCATTATATTATAATTTAGCCCTGAAAAACCACTCGCTACAATCTTTAACAAACCCCTTTTTAGAATATCTTTCTGAATTTTCTACCATCCCCAAATCAATTAATTTTATCCTTGAAATTTGCGGAAGCCGATTCCAATTATGTTAAAAAAAAAAACATCTAGTGGTTGGACTATTAAATTAAATGATATTCTATGTCAGTCATGTTTGTTTAAAGTCGTGTTATCCTTGGTAAGCAGCGGCAAGGTGTACTTGACCGATATGGGAAATACAATCTCATTGTATGTGTAATTCCAAATTAACCTTCTGTGAAGGTAAATGTACTTTATTATAATGTTTTATTCTATTCAAAGAAAAATTACATTCAAAGTCTTATTATTTGCACTGAATCATTTTGCTCACATTAACCCCTTCACATCTGAGAGTTTGAGGATGCCAATTAAAATATAAGAATTGAAGGTTTTACTAAATGTCATCAATAGATCCATTTTAATATGGTTAAATCCCTTTTTTTGGTAAGCATTTGTTGAAATTGAATTATTATACTCTCTATGTTTTGAAATTGCATTTGTTAAAAAAATAGGCATTGCCAATGAAGATAAGACTACAGATAATGTGATATTTAGTAAGAGTCTTGCACAAGACATTTTAACCATACCAAAATGATCATCATTTCTTTGCAATATGGTGGTGCCCGTTTAAAACGGAGTGATATTTATCAAAATGTGAAAGGCATGTTTTTCTTGGTGGATATATCCTGCCATGCTAGAACTGCAGCTTGGTGAAGGTGAATGGGTACAACAACCATCTTTACCTTGAGTTGAGGTTGTAAAATTATTTATGTATTTTTTTTTTTTTTTACCTCTTATGTGGTAATAAATTATATTTGCTATTGGAACGTGCTCAAGAGTCTATTGTTGTTTTTTTCTTTATGTAAAAATATATTTTGAGGCTGCGCATGCAGGTATAAACTCTGTAGTATTAGGTAGTAACTATAAGCCCTATTCTATTAGAAACCCGCAAATGCCTTGAATTCTTAAATTTGGCTGCAGGTGTTTTTTTCTCTCTCTAAATGTTTAGATGTATTCTATTAACGCAAGCCCACAATTGACCTCTTTAAGCCTCCTTAAACCCTGCCTTTTTAAGTCGGATTTCAGGGGGCGTGATCATATGATCTGACAATATTTAAGCAAGCCTGTAATTTACTTCTTAGACACAGCCAATAGTAAATGTTTTAAGTCAGTAAAACATGGAAGTTAGACGTAATCTGCAATCGGAGGGAAATAATTAATTAGTGCCAATAAGTAATCTATAAAATGCATTAGATCATCTGTTCTAGTCCATGTAGGTTTCATGATAATTATTAACCCTGTGAGACCCGGGATCGATATTACTCAGAAATTACATTTAAAAAATAATATTTTTTAATTGCAAATTGTGGGTTTGAGACTGTTGTGCAATTAGTTCTAATATCTCTCCATGTCTTCCCATGCTATTAAAGTACAGTATTGTGTGTTTATTTGCTGCTACATCTCTAATAAGTGTTTGAAAAAGCCATTGCGGTTCAGACTTTATTTGCGAGCTAGAGCTACGGGTCTAATAGAATTGGTTTTAGCACAGCTCAAATATTATGAGCTCTAAATAATTAAAGGTACACAAAATCAATATTCTAAGGTCGGTTTTGCATCTTTGGCTGGCCTGTAGTGATTGTAGGCAGGTAACTTGTAATCAGATTGCAAGCAGCTAAGGTAATCTGTGGAAATATTAAGAGTGGTTTTAAGTGTGTATAAATTTACAAATTGGGCAATAGAATAGGGCCCTATGTGTGGGACAATAATTGGTTCACTCTCAAACATCCCAGAATTGCATCATAAACTGCTAATTGCAAATATCTCCACCAGTTGATATACATAATATATGGTTTGGGCAGCTAATTAGAGGATTCAGCAACTAGAAGATGAGGCTGTTCATCTGGGAAGAAAATAAAAAAGAAAATGGGAGTGGGAAGGGAAATTATTAATATGCATCATGCAAAAAACAATGTTTTTTTTAGCTAATTTAATGGTCATCCATGGCCAGCTCTTTTTAGCATGATGGTTAATTAGCAGTGAATATTGCAATTCTCATTGGAGTGCTATAAACTGTTTACTTTTACATTGGGGTTCTGACTATTTTTTTAATATTTTACGGTCATCAAAAAGAAATACAAATAACATCTATGTTGTAAATATATATAAATATAGAAATGTCTTTGACATTTCTATATAGTTACATAGTTTACTATGTAACTATGTAACTATATAGAAATGTCTTTGTTATTTTATATAATTTCCATTATAACAGTGAGATCAAAAACATTTTTTTTTTTTTTTAATCTTTTGTGTCCGTTAAATATCTTAAATATTATAATGAAAGAAGTGGGGGGGAAAAACAAGAATAGTTACAAAAAAATTGGAGGTGGAGGGGGAAGAATGGGGATAGTAATATAATTTAAGAAATTATTTTCTGGTCTTTGATAAATTATTTTCTTTTTTCCTATTTTCTTTCCCTTTTTTTCCCCCTCACCTTCTCTCTTCACTTATCAATGTATTTATTTTTGTCTATTTTCAGTGTCCAAATGTTCCAACAGGATATCCATTTTTTAAGGTTTTTGTATGGGTATACATTACACACCATTTTCTCTTTTTAAATATATGTGCATTTTCTTCTCAACAATATCCTGATCAGTAACAAAGAGCCACATTCAATTCCAAGCTTTAGACTCTATCGCATATGGCCGTATCAATTAGGTTCAGGGGTCCGATATGCGATCAGACTCGCAAACCTGCAAAATAAAGAACTCTGAAAATGAATGCCAATATTGTTCTAGTCCATATGGGTGGCCTGATATGTATTAACTCATTGATACCCGAGATAGATTTAACCCCGAAATGAAACATAAAAATAATGATAATTTCCTGCCGATTTGTGAGCTTGAGACTGCAATTAATTCTTTCTATTATCGCTTTCCACGTTATTTACAGTGCAGTATTGATTTTTTATTTGCATTTGCGGGTCCTCTCTAGCACTCGTAGAATTTTCTCCTTCATTTGCCGTTTACGGGTGTGAAAACATTTGCGGGCTTAGGGAAATTGAGCAATTGAATAGCGATTTGCGATTTTGAGCCCTCCGAAAGTGACAGATCAAAGGCTTCTGGAGGCTGTAAGTTACGAGTTTAACCATCGCCATTTTTTCAAGGCCGTAACTCGGAAGCCGTTCGACAATTGAATAGCAAATTAGCTTGCGACCTCACAGGCTCAAAACCTCAATTGAATATGTCTCAAAGTATTGTAAATAGTGTACAGTATACCTAGTTTTATTTAGTTTTTTTTGTTCTTTAAAGAACCCAGAACCTTACACAGGACATGCCCGCTTAAAAGTGGTAGAATATTTCATTGTATTTCCATCATTACATATTTAATCAGCATTTCATGACAATATTTTGAAGAACACTCACTCATAAAAAGCAATGTTAATTTTATTTTCATATATATATATATATATATATATATAAACATACAACTGGCCATGAGAGATGCCCATAATACTTTTCTTTATATTTTATAGCTGCCAACTCGTATTTTAGAAGGAAAATAAATTGATTGCATGTTAGTAACCAATGACACAAATGGAGGGACACTATGAAGAAGTGTGTGACAGATACTAAACATAAGATTTCTGTTGACAAAAATGAAAAAAAAAAAAACATCATAAAACGGTCATTTTCACACCATAAATGTTACTTTTCTTAAATTAGACAGACATTATAATCAATGGATTAAAATAAAAGATCATTTATATTCTGTACAAAGTTATAACTGTAGAAAATTGTTGCCACAACACAAATGAACACCGATATCTGATTAATACAGTTGAGCACATTTATTATATTATCTTGCAGCCCAAGCTTATTTAAACTAGAGGTTACTACAGTTCAGGTTGTAATCATTTTTACACATACTCTGTAATGCTTCCCTCGTGCAATCGGCAAAAGCATCCAAAATATAGAAAAGAGCGGATGATACAAAGTCACTATGTACCAAGAAGACGGCTCCAAATAAGTTGTTTACAAAATGTTAGATTTTCCTTAAGTACGCTGGCTATTTTATCTTTTATTTTAAGATGGTATCCCTGATTACACAGGAGTAACTGAAGAATGAAAAGGTATCTTTACATACAATCATGTTTGTTCTCTCCAGTAAGTGTGCTTTATCTATATTTTTCTCCAGAGACCATTGGCTGTGAACTTACTTAATTTTGTGAAGTTCTTTGTCAAAATGGCGCCTTTTGCTCGTCTTGCCCAATTAAAACTTCCCATTTAGAACAGGATCATTTGATAAAACAACTGAAAGCCGGAAGTTTAACAGCGGCAATTTAAAGGCTCACTAAAAGAATGTGGGTACTTCCATTGTTACAGTATGCATTTATAGGCACTTGGCAAAATTCATAATTTTATCTATTTTTTAAAAAGCAACAAAAAATGATTTTTTTAAATGTGCTCTAGGAGTGGCCGTTGCTCCCACCCACTTAACCTCTCAAAATAATTACGTGGGCAGGGCCTAAAGTTGCAGATTAGATTAATCAAACTAATGTTGTTAATGTCCATAAAAATGTTTTAAAAGACAGATACACATTTTAAAAGTAGATTTAAATACCATGGCCCTCATTCTATTATCGGCCGCAAAGCTGCGATTCCTTGCGGGGCTCCCGTTACCTTGCAATTCAATTATACGGCGCCGCAAGGATATCCCTTTACGGCCGGCCGTATATCTTGCAATCGGCCGTAAGCTCAGAAATCTTTAAATGCAAAAATAAATTCAAGACGGCACTGTAAAGCTCTGTAAATGCTAGGGATCATATTGGGGGACATGAGGATTAATAGCAACCCCCTCTCAAGCTTGCACATCAGCCCAAATCCGAGATTACATTAACTGTTTATTTTCGGGCCGCAGCGTGGGCGGGTCTGAGGTGCTCCAAGCCCTCTGGACTTTTTCCACAGATATTTGACATAAATTAAAAAAAATATTTTATTGATGGATTTGAGTGTAGGGGAATGTTGTGCTATTAATGCTAACACCTACAATCACTTTATAGTCTCCTCAGAGTGCAGGATGGCTTTATAATGTGCTTATTTGTGTGCCTGCGGGACCTTTTTGCTGCAAGTAAGCTGCGGCTCGGTTTTAGCCTTGCAGAGAGGGTTCCCGGAGCAATTGAATAGCAACCAGGATTTTCTTACGGCCGAAACTCTTGCGGCCGTTTAAGATCAAAGGCTTTCCTCCGACGCGTGCGGCCGCAAGCCTGCCGGAATCCCCGGCCGGAAGGGAATAGAATAGGCAAATAGCTTGCGGCCGGTCCTTGCGGCCCTGCATCTCCTACGGCCGATAATAGAATGAGGCCCCATCTGTTTGCCTTTTAAAACATTCTTTTGGTGACCCTTTGTGTTGCTTCTGTTTACACCATCTTCCCTTTATTTACACATAAATCTGAATTTTCATACTAGAGCATGGAAAAGAATGAAGGGATATGTTATCATATTTGTTTTTGTTTTGTTTTTTGTCATTGAATCATTGTGTATATGGTCACTGAAGTCAAATTTTTTTTTTTTTTTTTTTTTTTTAATGATTTTCATAGTTTTACAAGCTCTTTAAAAGCACCATTCTGCAATGGTCTCCATGCCAATGCTTGTATGGAATAGTAGGTACCTAGGATAATTTATAGGTTTCTATAGTATTGAAAAATACAAAAATATGCTGTGTATCATAAGTAATGCTGATTGAGGTAAAAGAATCCCATTAAACACAATATTGTATATTATTAAACCGCTTCTTGTATTTTTAAATTAACTTACTAGAAAGCTTATTTTGATATTTAACAAATTCTTTACTAGAATTGATATCTTATGAAAAGAACCCAAGTTTTGCAACATTGTAGCAGAGCCTTGTCATATTCTTAATGCATTTCACTGGTACTGTACTGCAGAATAAGACATCTCTGTGCCTGGATGTAACATGGTGGTAGGACCTTTCACTACAAAAGAATAATATTCGGTCTGCAATCATACTATAATCTTGTACATAATATAATAATCATTAACGTCTGCTTAACTAATAAATGTCATTTTCATTGTTAAAGCTTATTTGTAAATGCCATGTTTCTATGCATCACAATGTTCTCTCTACACCAGCTTCTGTCGGAGTAGCTGCGAATATAATTATTGGCATTGCTGTTAAATAACCATTCAGTCCAGTAACTTATTAACAGCTTTGTGATTGTCCTTTGCCTGTTTTACATAACTTTCAAAATGTTATTCCTCGTGCTAAATGATAAAGGCCACCTGGGCTATTTGACCCACACAGATTTCCAGGCATTATGCCCCCATTTTGAGACAATCTTTATATCATGAGGGAATGGCAAAGAAAATATTTTATAGATAAGAAAATACGTTTTTTATTGATTGGGTGTTCAGCAAAATTATGATTTTCACTATAGATTACTGCCTGCTAAATAATATTGGAGCATTGCAGTGGCCCTTTAACACTGTACTCTGATTTTCACTATGGTGTTTATCATTAGGATTGGCAACTGATAAACAAGTAAATCCATTTAAATGTATTATTTATGCAAACGTACGCAGTCTTGGTTATCCGCAGCATTGCCTTATTTGTATGCGAGTATATTCCTTGCCAAGTAGGTGAGGACCTTGAACTCATTCCTACTTCTGAATGTTTATACCACAGGCAACTGACTGCTTATATGCCTTTCAATTAGGAAGTAGTCTTGGAAGTTCAGACAGATAGAGGGAAGTCCTTGTAAGACAACAGCAGAGATGATAATAGATGGGACGCTGTTGGGTATAAGTCAGTGGGAGCTACAATCTCCTCAGTCAGTAGTATAATATTTTGTCAGTTAAAGTACCTGAAAATTTTTTCTTACAACAGTTCAAACAGAAATTCAGCAGTTTGCAAAGAGAAAAGTTCCAGTGATATGACTCTAATGCTACTAGATATTTATACCCCTCAGTAGTACATGGCAGTGAAAATGTAACAACAAATCTTGATTAGCTTAACACTTAAAATGCCCTCAGCTTTTTTTTTGTTGCTAGAATTAGAAGCCCTCGGGATCCGTACCAACCTAGCATAGCTGTTGTAAACCCAAAGATTTAATACAAAGTCTTGAAGCTGTCGGAGCTTTGTGGCTAACAAAACTGGTAATTGTTTCCCTGAAGGAGGGGCTGTTTGGTGTCGCATTTGGTGCCCACACATTCCTGGTCTTCCTCTTCATGGATGATGTTGGCATAGTCCTAGAACAAAGAAAACCATATTTCAGCACTCAGTGTTATCGTCAAACCATCCTGGGACACTCTATGGAGCCGTATCTACTGGTGCTCAGAAACAAAGAAAGATAAGGATAGCCTAACACTAAACCAGGGATTGTCAAGGCAAACCAAGAGGACAGGGTTTATGGATGTCTCTACCTTGGCAAAACTGGTCTAGTCAGCAGCCCAGTGAGTTGACTGAGATATTAATGAAACCTGGCCTGCTGGTGTACCTTCAGGACTGCTTTAAACATACCATGCCATTTGTCACAGTTACGGACATTTTATAGATGAATAAGTGCAAAACTAGTTAAACAAAATTAATATGCCACATATATCACTATGCTCTGGATCACAGGGGCGGTAAACATAGGAAATTAAGCCGCTGGCCCCCAGATCAAAAAGATTTGAGAGCCATTGCCATAAGAGATAGTAGGATACACTTCTTGGCCTGACTGAATCGTTTAGAGGACAGATGGGAGAAGGGAGTGTCATGAACCCCTTTCCAGGACCCGGACCCTGGTGCATTGAGCCATCATAGAGGTTGGCACATGGGAAATGTGGGCAGGTGGGCGGTGGGGTGAATAGCCCCAAAACATAGGGCCATAGTGTACCACCATGCTTCATGTGGTCTTATGGTATATGGCTCTGCCTTATCCTGTATACTGTATGGAATTCCCCATTTAATATTCATGTATTCTGTGTTATGTTTAAACTGTGACTGAGTGATCATGATGGGATTAAAACAGGGTGTGTTGAGTCTGCAGTGATCAGATACCTGTATTGTACTGTTATTGGTTCTGGTCCATTGTTAACAAATAAAGTTAATCCCATCTGATATGTGTTAGAGGCGGCAGAATGTGCATTGGAGATTAAGCATTTTACTCTCTGTAAACTACTGTTAGAACCCCATGTGGAGTTTATCTCTTGTGATTGTCTGCCACCCCCTCTCATTGTGTACACCCCCTCTGTGTCTAACCACTATAAAAACTGCGGTCATTTCAAAAATAAATTAGTTGACTTCTGAGATATATAGAAATCATATGGTCTCTTTATTTTGTTCCTGTTCTGGATGGCTGCGATACTGAACCTATCTCCACCCACTAAGTAACCTGTCCTGATCACTACTACAGGAAGGTTACTGGGACTCCTGGAAGCACTGATTCCTGATGGAGAGACTCTGACAGATATAGAAGCAAGATATCATGGTGCTGGTGCCGAGATTTCAAAGAACCGAACGGTCCTTGTGGGTAGATAACCTGTAGTCTATAGCAGGTTGCTCTGGGCTTGTATAGCCCCTACTCATGGATCATCACAGGAAGATATCATAGAAAAATATATACAAATATCAAAGCATTAAGTGAAATTTAAATTTTCAAGACTTTATTGGTAGTGTTAGCACTTAAGCATAAGGCTTAATTAAGCCAAACCTTTAGGTAAATAGAATGGAAAGACCAGATGAGCCGTTTTGGTTGTCTGCCGTCAAATCTATGTTTCTATTTAAAACATTCTGATTTGGGTACCACAATGATGGACTCTGTTCAAAGTGCCGGCCCTCACCTGCTCTTTGAGGAGACCCATATGTCTGTTGATGAGGCGACTGATCTCGCTGAATGTCGGGCGCCGAGTCGGTTCCAGGTCCCAGCAGGCCTTCATCATGCAGTATCTAAAAAGGTGAAATATGTAAATGATTGAAAGCAAAGACAGACATGGGCTCTTGCAAACATCACATTCACATAGAGATTAGAGCCACTAAATGTTTTTCTTATTGAAAAATAAACTTATATTAGTTTTAGAAAATGAACACTAAAGCAACACAGAAACATATTACAAATGACTGGGCCGCTGATTTGAGTCACCTTGGCCTTCTCAGCGAATTGAAAGAGACTTTAGCCAAAGTGTGTTTTATTTTCTCGCTCTCACATGCCTCTAAAATAAATTCTTCACAACAAAACTACTGTCTTACGGACCATGTCCCATGAAGAGGAGGAGGGTATGTGTAACCTATAGCATGAGCTAGGTACCAGCCCAACACTGGTCACATCTGCTTAAGATTGAAACAGCTGTCTGTGGGTAGGTCTCATAATAAGTGCAGTATCCATCCTATGTTATGCTTTAAAGCTTTGTAAAAAAAACGTGACCACAAGTGTAGTATTTAATTACTAAATATCAATCTATCTATCCACACAAATCAAAGTTCAATATTTTACCCACAATACTGTGTTTTTGTTACAGAAAATAGATTATGCTGATGCCATGTCAGACATATATGGTTGGCGAGACATCAGACACTGTGCCAAACCATGCATATAACTAATACATTCCCTGTTGAGCTTCATTTATTAATAACTTCTTGTATAATCATAAAACATTACAAAATAAATACCTGCAGCAAATCAGGGTAAGGGAATCATGCATTTCTAATAAACCTTATGTTTTTGGTTAATTGGAGGGAAGCCACAATCCACCACAGTGGGATATTAAGAATCTTACTTACATGTTAGAAGGAGCATTGTCTGGACAATCCATCTTGTATCCATCCTTTATCAATTTGTAAAACTTTCGATTTACGAGAATGCCAGGATAAGGGCTTCTGCCTAAAAAAATTACATATTTTTACAAACATAGTTAGTATGAACTATGTGGGTAACTTATTCTTCCATTTTACAGTCTTAAAACAAATACTACTAATTCTTTATTTCATTGTGTACAATACTCTTTAGAAGAATGAAGCCAAATTTACAAAAATATAAGTCTAATGCAGGTCATTAACCCTTTTTTGCAGATGTGCAATGTAGTGTCCGAGCCTATCAGGGACCACGTCTCAGCTGCATGTTGCATAACATTGCTGAAAGGTGAGCACTGATTGGCTAGTATGAGACACAGCAAGTACAGCAGTGTCTGTGCATATGAGTCAGTGGGCAGACCCTTACCAGAATTACTGGTTTAATTTTGGGCAGTAAAACCAGAGCTTATAAGCATTTCTTTATTAAATAAAATGATTAAAATTAAATAAATAGGTATACAGGAATATTATAGAATAGTTGTGAGCATGCGTGCCGTTGCTCACACTTGCGGGCTCGCGAAGCGAGGGGCCGGATTTGCGGTGGTGGAAGGTCCAACGTTGGCAACACACACACATGCAAGACTTTTAACAAAAAAAAACCTCAAAGACGCCTCACACGCGGTTACACACACGCTAGACTTCACATAAAAAAAAACCTCAAAGGCGCCTTGCACGACTTAGAAAAAAAAAATGCAGTGTACACGTAAAAGCCAACTGTGTCCCTTGCAAAAAAATACGGCCGCATCGCAAAAAAATACGGCCACGAAACGAGCCATTCCCAACAAGCAAAACTGGCCAAAAACGGCACGCATGAAAACATCAGAAACACAAGAAATAAACACAACGAACACATAAAAAGCTTACTTACAGCAAGGGGGGGCATCCGGCACCTCGAAAAGTTAATTTACACGTCCATTGAAGTACAAAAAAACAGTTTAAACTGCCGAAAATCACCTAAGTGACAGAAAAAATTGCCGCCGAACAAAACGAAAACGAGGCTACAGCACTCTAAACACGCACAACACCACAAGAAACTTGCAAAACACCACAAAACATATACGGATATTCCGTTAACACGCATACCACACATTACCTGCCATTTTACGCCAATGCGAAAGTACACAACTACGCTAACGGTTTGGTCTCACGCACGCACACTATTACACTGCACACATTCATCACGCTTACACAGCAGCTCCACACCACTAATGCTGCAGCAACATCAAAACAGATTGCCAGCTCTTCAACACAATGCTTCAAAATAGGCAAAGTATATTCATTTATTAATGTATTAGATATTTCCGTACTACACACCTAACAGCATTAGCTACCTTACAATTTCATTGCCGTCATTTTTTGACGGGCAATTCGCTAGTATTATATAACTAGTAAAATCCAGGAATCTTCCAAATCCTTTCAAACAAAATAAAGTAACAAAAATAATAAGAAAAGGAAAAGGACGAAAATGCCTAACAATCTGATAAAAAAGAAAAGATAAAAATCATACGGAAAGAAGAAGTTTTGAGTGTGAAGCTGCAGCGAACAGGCCCATTAGTTTCCATGGTAGAGACATTTTAGTAGTTCTAATATGATCAAACACTAAGGGGGCCTCATTCAATTGCGATTCGGCCAATTAAAAAGGGCACTATATAAGCACAGAAAATATTTTTTTACAGACATTTTTAGTTAGTGAACTTCTATTCGAAAGCATGGTCTTCACGAACTAAAAACTTCTGTAAAAAAAATATGCTATGTGCTTATATAGAGCCCTATTCAATTGGCCAAATCACAATTGAATGAGGCCCTACGTTAGTTTTCCAACCCATTTTACTTTTGACATAATGTTCTACCATAGAATATGAAAAAGACACAATAAAACATCTCAAACTTGGAAACAATTTGTATTGTTTAGACACTAGAGGGCAATAGAGTAATAGACCACATGGCTATGGTAATGGAGCCTGGCACTGGGTGCTTATGGAGCTGCCCTTCATCTACTCACCAAGTGAGAAGATCTCCCATAAGAGGATCCCATAAGACCAAACATCACTTTGCACCGTGTAGATACAATCAAAAATGCTTTCTGGGGCCATCCACTTTACCGGCAGACGAGCCTAAATTCACAAAACATATGGATTTTAGTATGATTATAGGGAGACAGATGATGAGAATAAAAAACAAACCCATAACAATGAATATTGTTTTAATGCAAATATAGTTTTTCTGAAATTCAAAAACTATGGTCATAATTTATTTTCCTTCCTAATTCCAAACAGTAAGTACCAATTTCAAATTCATGTTAAGTATTTATAGGAAGGTAAACTGGATACCTATATAGATTTAATTTTTTTATTCACAAGAGTCTGTTTCATTTAGATATAGCAATTTTGACATGCAGGTTAAAGAGTAAGTTTATGTATTACATACAGTATTGGTTTCTTAATTAATTGTACAATACAGATAACATCGTAACTTTTCCTCGGTGTTATTTAATACGTTTTGCCTGTTGTTGGAATTGTAGTCGAAAAGTTGTTATAAGGTTTGAGGTCTACACCAGAGCCCGAGGTATGCTAGTTTGTGGAAGATGTTTACGTGAGAGGTGAGGTATTAGTTAATTTTTACGTTATAGAGATTGCATAGGTGGAATTTACGCAGTTTCCCCAGATTTCTAGAAAGGTTGGGTACGTGTTGTTAAGGGTGTGGGTCAATCTTTCGTAAATCATTATATTATTTAGTCTGTTAATTATGTCTTGATTAATTAATTCAGATGATTTCCATTTTTTGGCCAGGTGATGTTTGGCGCCAGCATTAAAAATTGTAGCCATTTGCTTTGATTTTTAGTGATGTGGGGGTTAGGTATACCTAAAAGGCAAAGGTCTATTGAGGGCTTGGTTGTAGTGTTTAGGGTTTCGGATGCTACTTTGCCGATTTAGCTCAAAACATGTGGTCTAATATCACCAATCTCACCAAATATGGCAGAATGTACCTTTTTCTTTGCAGTTTCTGAAACATTTAGGGGAGATTTGTGGGTTGAGTTTATGCAGTTTGTCTGGGGTAAAATATGCTCTATGTAGGACTTTAGTTGCTGTTTCTAAATAAACAGCATCCTTTAATTAAGTTTGAACATATCTTTTCCCACTTTTGGTAGCCCATGTGACTCTCAGATCTAATTGCTATTGTCTAATACATTTAGTTTATTGGTTAGTCGGAGGATGATTTAGAATTGAATAAAGGATTCCCAAGATTCCTTTGGTTAGTGGGGCTTTATTGCAAAAAGAAGATAGCCAGGAGGATTGAGCTATTCCCCAAGTCCGGATCATAGAGGTGATATGATGTCTGATTTTGTTAAGATTGAAGAATTATTTCAGGGGTAATTTAAATTTGGTTTTAAATTGGTCTATTGAGAGTAGTTCATCTTGGCGCCAAGCTTCTAGTCTATCTAGTTTATTAATACGCCACCATGTTTTGGATTTTTCTCTCATATTTTTAAAGTATTTGTGGTGAAGTGAAAGTGGGGGTTGGAGGTGAAATTTCTCGAGTTGGCCCAAGCCCAGTTTTTTAAGCATATATTCATGTGGTTGGTAAGTCTAGAGCCTATGGTAGGATAACTATATTTTTAAATAGCAATTACATTTAAATATATAAAAACAATGTTTTAAATGTCATCTAAACAGTATCTGTGAGATTGGTCTAACTCCTTTTACACCAAGGTTGTGAAGAACTAACATTTTATTGCAGGCCCAGTAATTCTCTTCTACCAGTTAAAATCCACAGAGCCAAACATGTTTCATTCCACATAAACTGATTATTAGTCTCCCTTCCATATGAGGTTGGGGGAAGCAAATAGAAAATGTATAAAATAGATTAACAAATACAAATATAGCATGGACAGGGACTTCTTATTGGTCCAGGCAGTCATCTAGTGTAGGAAATGACTACGCAGAAAAATGCTGTGTGCATTAGAAGATACAATATGGAGACTGACAGCTTGTTGCCAGTCAACCTCTCGCAGTTTAATGACTGATTGGGTCCACTTGAGTGTAGACACCTGCATCTTGATCTGAGCATGCCTAGTCTTTTTGTTGTGCAGGTGACTGTTCTCAAGACAATACCTTAGGGGCTAATCAGTAATTAACAAAGTATATGAATATCAGTTTGTGGGAAATTATAAGAGATTCCTGTAGGAAAATTATTTTTTTAAAATAAAAGGAAGATAAAGGTAACGTACTTGTTATTGCCTATAGTTTTAAAATACATCATATGTGGATGCTGCGCTGTGTCACTTTAAATTCAAATCATTCAAACTTGGAATAAGTAATATGTCCTTCAGCATCTTGTCAGCATTTGTTGTTGTTCAGTGCTTCAGTCATGCCCGACTCTTAGTGGATGCAGCACGCCAGGCACATCGTCTGTGTTTCTGGTTGTGCTTATCCATAAGGTTTTCTTGGCTAAGATACTGGAGTGGGTTGCCAGTTCCTTCTCCAGTGGACTGCCATTTGTCTGACTTCTCTGCTATAACTTGCCCATCTTGGGTGAACGTACATGGTATAGCTCACAGCTTCACTGAGGTACACAAGCTCCTTCACCAAGACAAGGTAGCGATCCAGCATTTGTACTATTGTGCAAAAAATAGCACATGTAGCAGAATGTTTTACATAGTGTACTAAGCACTGTAACATCAGATAAAAATGGATACATGTAACACTGTTATTACTTAAGATAAAGGACCACTGTAGTCATATTTCTATCTATGTGGTATTTTAAATAACTAAGCTGGGGTAAAATGATTTTAGAAATTAAAAAAAGGAAACACAACCTTTACATTTTTATCTTTTAGGTGCAATTTAGTTTTTTCAATTTTATCTGTTATATTCAGTCTGTTACTTTAAGGGTGTGCCGTTATAAACTAATTTATTTTCCTTTAAACATATTAAAAAACACTGGTGGTTTTAGATGTGAAGCTTCCTGTGCATTTTAAGCGCGCCTCTACCTCAAGAAACTGATCAGCAGAAACTAAAATGGTAGATTCCACAGCAAAATAATAGCATATAAAAAAGGTAATAAATAAGAAGCTGTATTTTGTTTTTACATTCTAAAAACATTTATTCTATTTTAAGGGTGTTTTTTCAGAAGTGTATCCTTTGAATACAGTACTACAGTGGTCTTTTTAAGGGATATGGAATTCACCCAAAACGGGTGTGAACCATCGGACAAAGGCTTAAAAACCATGTGGAAAGTCTGTTTTCATTCTTAAAAATTGATTACATTTTTTTAATAACAATTTTAGTTGTTAATATAGCCCTTGAAGACTTGGAGTCTGATTCAATTGCAAGCCCGCATCTCGCGGGATGTAGGCCGTATGTCTGGGGGTGCGCTGCTGGCTCCCGTTCATCTCTGATTCCGGAGCTATTCAATTGATCAAGCCTGCAAGTTACTGGCCCAAAGCCGACTCTTTAAACCATGCACTGGTTTGTAGCAGTTCAGGACCGGAACATGATCAATTAAGCAAGTCCGTAACCTCCCATTTCGAATCAGCCAATAGAAAATGGGGCCGTTATTATTACGGAAGTAAAACATGAAGGTTACATGTCAATCAGTTAGGTTCAGGGGTCCAATATGCGATCAGACTCGCAAAATACAGAATTATGAAAATGAATGCCAATACTGTTCTAGTCCATGTGGGTGGTCTGATATGTATTAACTTATTGATATCATAAAGCAATTGAATAGCGATTTGCGATTTTAGCCATTGTAACTCTTGAAGAAGTGAAAGACCAATGTGTTCAGGAGACTGTAAGTTACGGATTTAACCATCACAAAGTTTTCAAGGCCGTAACTCGTAACCCAGTTGGAGCCCACGAAAAGACGGAAATTGAATAGCAAATTAACTTGCAGTCTCACTTACGGGCTACAGTAACTTGCGATAGCTCAATTGATTTGGGCTCTTGGTGTTTTGTCCCATAACTTCATGTTGCCAGTCAATTAACTGAATAGGGCTGTGTTGAGACAACTTCCAGAAGATAAAAGCTGCTTTATAGTGTGTTTTATCGGTGTCTCTCATCAGATTTTTATGTTGTACAGACACTTTGGCTGGTTAATTCTTTGCTTTCTTGGCACGGAAACAATGCTACTGCTCTTTGATGTGTATTCTGAAGTGTTTAGTTCCAGAATAAATGGCTGTGACTATGAATGCCCTGCAGACCCCAATAGTTGTCTTATACAGTTTATACCTGTTCTTTGTATGTTGTATCATGTAAACTCAATAAATAAATTAAGAAAAAGGAACAAGCAACTGGAGCTACCATTGCTAGTGACTCATGAGCTGTATAATAGCAATGCTGCACTGTAGGTTGCAGTGACTTGGTTGGTGCAGTCTCATTATATATTAGGCAGTATATGAAGCAGAGGGAATTGTTTAAAAAAATGTGTCATATGTGGAGCTTCACATTTGTACTTTTGGCACATTTATTAAATGGTCTACTGTATTCTCAAAAGAAATGAACAGGTACCGTTGTTCCCTGTAGTTAATTATTATGTTTTACCCAGAGCTTAAACACAGATTAGCCTAATATTGTATTTGGGTATTCCTTACTAGATGCATTGTTGGACTCCGAGACCTTCAATTACCTACTTTTTGTTGCTAAAGAGACGAGTCAAACTGTATTCGCTTTCTTTTTGCTTTGTTCAGTCATTTCCGACTCTAGGTGACCTCATGGACCATAGTACACCCATACATCTTTATGTCCATTGTCATGCTGATCCACTTAGTATTCATGGCAGAAATACTGGAGTGGGTTGCCAGTTCCTTCTCTAGTGGGTCACAGCGTATAGCTCCTGGTATTTCTAGGTGATCTCCCGAACAAGTACTGACCAACCCTGCTAAGTTTCAGGGTGGCGTGACCTCTTGGTTCCCTGACATGGAATCGAACCCAGGTCACAGTGGTAAAAGCATCAAATCCTAACCACAGTGTATTATCTATACCTACCTTTTCAATTTTAGACCTGCTAATGAGTCAGTTTTGAACTGTGACATTTTAAGCAGCAGTAAATATAATCATGAACCAATACATAAGTATTATAGCGGTACTGAAAGAAGGAAAATAAAATGGGACTTACATTGCCCTTAACAACATAATTAGAATCATTTTCAATGTCCCTGGCCAGGCCGAAGTCGCAGATCTTGGCAGTGCGTCCGTGGGTAATCAGAACATTCCTTGCTGCGACATCACGGTGAATACACTACGGTGGAAAAAGAACATAAAGTCAGCTAAAAGGAAAAGCCAACCCTTCCTTTATTAAGAGGAGTTCATTTCAATCTGTGGAAAAATAATCCTTCTGATGTTAGTATCATTTTACAGTACTTGGAAAGGACAACTCACACTCTTGGATGCCAGGAAGGCCATTCCTTGTGCAACTTGAAGGGAAAAATTCAGAAGGTCATAAAGGTCCAGGGGCAGATTATCCTCTGTGTCGTCATCTTCACTAATGGTATCGCCTTGAAATCAGAAATGGTGTTAGAATGAAAAAGCAAGCATCATGGAAAAAAAACTTCAATAATCCACTTTTTAAAAATATTTTATATATCAATTAAAGGGCAGAGTACATTAAGGACTAAATTATATTTTATTCACTCATCAAATATTCCTGAGAAAGGCTTGAATGCCTGAAATAAATCCTTCTGCGCCTATTTTAACTCCAGTTAGTGCTCTAGATACCGTATTGATTCGAATATAAGCCGCACCTTTTTTACGTTTTCTGAGTTTGTGAGTTACGGGTGCGGCTTATATTTGCGACCATAAAAAAAAAAAATCATTGCTGATTTGCGAGCTTGCGAGTTACGTGCGCGGCTTCTATTCGCGAACGTTAAATTACTGCCGATTTGCGCGTTTAGGGTGCCGATTTGCGTGCTTGAGACTGCGGTATTGTAGCAATTGAATAGCGATTTACGGTTTTAGTGATTCTAACATCCTGTAAGGCCTGTAACCTGCAAAAAAGTTACAGTACTAATTAGAAAGCCTGTTTCTTGCAATGGCTGATCACTTGGAGAGAGTCTTTTTCTCTCCAAGTTTAAGGGTGCGGCTTATATTTGAGTAATATCTTTTTTTACAGGTGCGGCTTATATGCGGTGCGGCTCACATTCGGACCAATACAGAATCTATCCTGATGTGACTTTCACCCTGGACATTTTACACTTATTTATGTATAATATTATATATATATATATATATATATATGTATATATATATATATATATATATATATATATATATATATATATATTTACAATTAATATTATTAATAATTCTCTTTATTTATAAAGTACCAGCATTTTCATTTTCCATAGTGCTATTTACAAGTAACATAAAATACAATTAGCAAATTATAGACAAAATTCTAAGAAAAGTAGAAATACATGTACTGATATAATACAATACAAATACGAGACAAATGGGTCAGTAGACAGGTTTGTGTAACAGACTTAATACAACAGAGTTGGTGCAACAAGCTTGAGGTCCCTGAAGAGCTTACAATCTAGAAGGCAAGGATGGGGTGTTAGACAGAAGGATGACAGATGCAAAATGGCAGCAGTCAAGATGGTAGGATGATGCAAGTAGAGGTGGCTGTGTGTTATACGATTTATAAACCCCTTCCCATGGCAAGGAAGGGGCTAAATAAGGTTGTACAAGTGAGCAATTTTGTATGCAGTTTGTGCATGTTACGGCTGACGGTGATAAGCTTCTTTAAACAGAGTAGGTACAGGAAGGAAGGTCATTAGCAGATCAAATAGGGCGGTTTGGGGAGTATTTTAAAAGAAGTGCCGAAATATAAGGCAGTATATATATATTGTATTATATTGACACATATCAAGTCAATCAAAAAAAATTGTATAGAAGGCAAAGGAACGTTCAAGATACATTAGCCTGTGCAGGAGCTAGTCGGAGGAGGAGCACCGTTAGGTCCAGCTTTATTATTAGGAGGAGACCTATTTCCATAAGCCAAAAATGAGTGAACGGATTCTTCAATATGGAAGTGCCCATTTATCCAGGGCTGAAGAGTGAGGACAAGAGGACCCTGCATGGTCATAGTTTAGTATACTAAGTGGCTACATTGAGATCTCCATGGTATTGGGGTTAATATTAGGTGCCACACATGGTCCATAGAGACCCCCATGGAAATGGGTTAATATTTGGTGCCATGGGGATCCAAAGGAACTTCCTATGGTTATACTTTATTTGGGGGCGATACAGGCTCACAGGGGGTAGCAGTATAGAGGAGGATGCCAGGGATCCCCTGGTTCATAGGGGGTAGCAAGTATTAAGGTGATACCCATTTTCATGGGGGTAGCGGTTCATAGGCAGCGGGGTCATAAATCTCAATAATTTTCATAATTATTTAGCCCCTTCCTTGCCATGGGAAGGGGTTTATAAATATATATATGCATAAAGGAGGATGTTAGGGCTAGAGCAGTGTGTTCAAATTAGTGGGTACCATTTGTGGCATTACTACAGAGACTACGGACATTCAGGCTTAAGTGTCTTCTGAGAGCAGGCAGCTAGAGAGCTCCAGGCAAATACCCTGGGTGCTAGTTAGTAAGTTTTACAGAATTATTTTTTGCAGGAGCAGTACAACATCTCAGGTAATTAGCTTTTCAAAGCGCAGCCTTCTGAGAATTTTGGTTGTTGATTATAAGAAATAAAAGCAAGAGCAGGTATCAAAAGAACCCAAAGACAGCAGTCTCTCTCATATATATATATATATATATATATATATATATATATATATATATATATATATATATATACACACACACACACTATACATATATATATATATATATATATATATATATAATATACATATATATAAGACCTATATATTGACTTTTATTTGTTTATTCTCAAATTAGCAATTCTATCACAGGAATGTATATACAGCATAATTACCATAACTAATCCAATGTTCTCAAAGTGTATATGACTATATAAGGACTTACCTTGATCTGACTTGTTGGAAAATGCAGGTCTCATTTCAACGTAGTTGACAAAGTCCTGGCTTGAAAATCCACTGTCACTAAAATATAGAAAGCCAGGTTGCTTTACATTACAGCACCATGAACTCTTCTGAACATTACTGCATATTGCATCTCATTGTATAATCTGCATTGATTGGCACGCCGACCTTTGCGCGCTGCAGAACATCGCGCCATCATCAGGGCGCCGAGAACTGCGCCCTGATGACACTCTGCGCTCTAGTCTGCATCCCATCTGCCACAGAGGCCCCCATCACTGGAGGCTGCGAAGGCTAAGGTAAGGGTCTGACTGTGTGCCATATGGGCCAGGCATTGTGTGCATGTGTCACTAGGAGCATGTTGCATTGCACGTTTATCATGTATGTGGAGATAAACTTGCAATGCAACATGCTCCTAGTGACACATGCACACAATGACAGTAACATTACATACAATATGCTCCTAGTGACACATGCCAGTCCACTTTTACTAGGATAATATTAATTTGCATAGGCTTTCAAGTCATAGCTGTAGCAACAGAGGTCTTACAGACACATTTCACCTGGATACTAATACATGTTTTCATGGATTGGTATTGGAAAAGTGTTTCTAGATTTCTGTTGCTTTACCATGCAACCCCAAGTAATGAGAAATATGACAATATGTTTGATAGCTTGAAAGCCCACTGAAGTATAATATTACACTTTGCTGTTTTGAACAACTCAACTTCATAACATGCAATAGTCTTTATTATTTTTATTATTTACTAATTTGAAGCCTGGCAATGCGGTTTGCCACACAATGCGAGGCTCTCCCCCTATAACTTGCAGGCCTTCACGCTTATTGCGAGCCTCTCCCCACTCTCTGACCCCTGTGTCTGTATTCCCCCTCTTCCTGCCTTGTGTTTGTTTTTCCTTATTTCCCTCCC
The DNA here is from genome assembly GCA_027410445.1 of Discoglossus pictus. Lineage (NCBI taxonomy): Eukaryota > Metazoa > Chordata > Amphibia > Anura > Alytidae > Discoglossus > Discoglossus pictus. Next base: position 46,923,722 of record CM050167.1, on the reverse strand, counting down.
CTGTGTCTCTTTCCACTCTCCCCCCCCCCCCCATTCCCATCCCCTGTGTTTTTCTCCTCTCTCTCCCTGCTCAATTCTTACGTGCCTCGCGTTGAGCGCTAAAGTCTTTCGGCCTCGTTTTGAGCCTTTCAAAACAATTTACGGCCGCCATTTTTTTCCTTGCTTAAATCTAAAAACGCCTATTAAACCTCAAATTAGCTTGCAAACTCACTCACAGGCTCCCTGCCTCTCCCTCTGTGTTGTGTGTGAGGTTGTTTTTTTAATTCATTGAAGTATATTCATTGTATTTGTTTGTAAAAGGATTGAGTGGGAAGAGCAATGGTTGCAGATAGTATACTGTATTGACTTCTGTTACAAAAATAACCCTAGTAGTCAATGGCAGATTAAGACTCTATAGTATAACCCACTCCCTCAAATTACAAATAGACTAGCAATCGAAGATGGATCTACACATGACCCAATAAGGTTTTCTCTCAAATATTATTTTTTTACTTACTTCACAAGCATGTGATTTTTTTTTTATCAAACAACAGTGGTCTTTTAGAGAGGAAACATATTAGATAAGTAGAGCTTGTTTGCTTGTTTGTTTGTTTTAACAGAACTCAAAAAAAATGTTTTGAAAAATATTGATGAATTATAATAAGCAAAGAATGGTAAATCTTATAGATTATTAGCATGTATACCTTGTTATGTACTTCTGCTCCAATGACATATTTTTGTAATCGCCAGATGAAAGTGATGCACAGAACATATTATTCATGGCCTCTGCTTTCCTCCTCAGGAAGTTCAGCAGGTCTCCATAATGACAATACTCCGTTATCACCAATATTGGGCCTGTAAGATACACATAAACCATGTATTTAACATTAAAGGCTTTGCATAACAGAACCCTTCCTAATTATACTTTAAATAAAACTTGGCATCTGCACATTTGAAAATATCTTATAAAAATGGCATTCACACTAAACTTTTAGTTACACATTAAATTATATTTAGTTACATGTGTGCTTTTAATCTATTAACGAAATGAAAAGTACACATATAAATAAATATAATTTACCGGTAATTAGATGTTCTAAAAAAAACAAGTGAGAGTGCAAGATAAAAGCTTAAAGTTTGGTATTCTACACACGAATTACCTGAAAAGATCCGCTCTCCATGCTAATGACAGTATCTCATGTGAATAATTAAAAACCACAGTGAGGGATGATAAGCAGGAAGAGCATGTCCCGTTGATATAAGAAGAATGATAAGATTCAAATATGTGTACGCTTCTGGGAACATTCTGATTTAAGATATTGGGCATGCTCTTCTGGCTTATCACTCCCCACTGTCAACATTTATTAATAAATCAAAGTGATAATATTTAACAGAGAGAGAAGATCATCAGGTAAAGTATGTTTAAAAAAATGTAAACTTCAAGCTCAGTTATCTAACACTTCCACCCAAACTTTTTTATAGCAACCAATTACGATTATATGTATTTATATGTGTATAGTTAATTTCTTCATTGAATGCAATGTAATTGTGTCCATTTAGCTAGAAACCGCTGGGGGGGCTTAAATATGTATATTTTAAATATTATGTTCAGTTACAGATGTTCATATCTGCTAAAGTTTTTTAGTGTATTTTAAAGTATTTATAATAATTATATATATGTTGTAAAGGGAAACACATACATATGTTTTATACAACATAAGTAATGCTTTTTTTCTTGCTAAGATTTGTCCCAAATTCCTCCCAGAGCACTGAGGATCCCTTGAGAGCCTATGATCCTAATGTGGGGCTATCAATGTAATAACTGTTCTCATAAGGCATGCAAAATAAGTCAGTTGGAGCTCCTTGTGTAATGATGCAGTGCAAGCATTCAGATTTAATTCCAGTCTCACCTCCAGAAGTACAAGCCCCAAGCAGGTTGACAACATTTTGGTGGTGGCCTAAATGGCTCAATATCTTCAGTTCTGACATAAGAGCCTCCACCTCATCTGTATCTGCGCTGGCTAAAATAGAGCATAATCAGTCTTGTGAATTCGAAAAGCAAGTCTTCAGAGAATAGTTTATTACGATAAAAAAAAAAAACAAGACTTGGCTTACGTTTTAGCATCTTCACAGCAACCTTGAGGGCAGAGTCATCTTTTCCCATGCCAAAAGCCGTGGCTTCAATCACCTTCCCAAATGCTCCTGCACCCAAAGTCTTTCCTATATGGAAGACGAGGTACATTTTAAATGTATATTGTCTGTATGCCCCACACAGGTTAAAAAACAAAAATGCAAAAGTATTGAGAAATCTTCCCTGATGGTCAAAAAAGGAAATCTTGGGCCGTAAGGATTTATTTGTAATGTTGCAGTGTTTGTATTCACGTTGCGGAAATTATAAAAGCGTGGACAAGCAAACTGGCGTCTACACACTTATTAACATTGCTGAGATTGTGTGCATGATAAGTACAAAAGAAGAGACATAAATACAAATGTATTTGACTATTTTTCTAGTGGAGTTTATTTAAAAAGCCACTGCAATAGGCCAGCTTTCATGAATTTTAAGTAGTAAAGTTCAGTATAAAAGATTCAATTTATTGCAATAAAAAAAAAAAAACTTTAAAAATGGCTGGTTTACTATCTTTGAACAGGAAAGTACTTGCAGCTGCCTATTTACTACAGGGCAAAACCTGGGGAACTCAGCTGCACATATTACTACAGTTGGAATAAAATGGGGGAGCTTCCGCTTAATGATCTACAAACTCAACAGCCATCTGTGGGGTTCAATTAACAAGTGAATAAATAAAGCTAATGTTCTTCTCCTGTCCCCATATAAACTTAAAGTACTTTGTACCTTCTGCACTTGCAATAGCTATGCCCCTGGTCTTATCCCCCACATTTAAAGTGCATGATTAAACATAATGGCAATTTCCTTTCAATGGCTTGATTAGCAATGACTAAAACAGGAACAAAATATTTGGGAAAAACAAGACACATAATTACATATTCATTTCTTGATTACATTTAAAATGTAACTTAAAGACATATCTAAGTGTCCTGGATTATGAATGCGTCTGATAGAGGAGTATCAGTAGTGTATTAAAACATGTTTTGCATTAAAAAAATACTAAAATAAAATTTTACAAACTCACCCTGATGTTTGCTAATTTTTATTTAATGGGCAAGCTGCAACTTTTATTAGTTGACACCCCTGAAAATCTCTGCTAAGATTAGCATTACATTCATAAATAATTTTGGCGAACCAAAGAGAAAGCAGGGGTTAGTTGATACAGTTGTATCATACTCTAGGGTTCCTGTGTTGCAAAGCAGCCTGGGATATGCAGTCTCTCTATCTCTCTCTTTTATTGTGCTCTGATTCAGCTTTGGGCTCGGACCCCGCCCAACCAGGTGATTCCACCCTGGAGCATTACTTCCTGTGGTCTCTACCAAAAAGGTCAAACTCTGTACCTGGCTGCTCTCTTCAGAGTACTTGGTTATGTAAGCTCCCTGTAGGTGTGTAAAGCTGTATTTTACTTTCCTGCCTATAACTTTGTAAGTACACTGAACTTATCTATATAACACATTTTTCTGATAATCACTGCCTTTCTTACCAAACATTTGAAACCCAGGAAACTTATATATACTTTTAATGAATAACAACTACACCATGATCACCTACCAAAATGCAGATTAGCTCTGGGGAACTCCCACTTCTCATTGTATGGCAGCTGAGTTGGGTCAATACAAGTATAATTATTTCCTTCACCACATTGTACAATCTGCCAGCGCACTTCATATTTGGGTTTCTGAAATGCAATAAAAAACGGAAACAGAAATTTTATTATTGACATTAGAAGATGCAGTATGGAGATTAACAAGAGATTGTAGTATGTTTCATTTCCACCTCACATTAACACAGGATGGGGGAGTGTGAGAGGCCTACATGTTATACACTAAAGGTAAGCAGAGGGAAATTAAAAAAAATAGTAATAGTTCATAACTGGAATGGTCTAAAAGGTCATTCATTAAAGGACCACAAAACGTTCCCATATGTGCTCTGCATCATTAGATAGAGGGTGAAAAAGCATGTGGAAAATGTGTTTTCCTTTTTTTAATTGCTGCTGCATTCATAAAGTTATGATCAATAGAAGTCAGGCTTTTTCAGTGTGTTGCCTCTACCTGAATGCAAAATGAGCTCTGCTCAATGCGGGATCTAATGGATATTAATTAGAATTAGGTGTAAAGACTTTGAAGACAGTTGTTTGGATATTTGTAACTATGTGATTATAATCTAGCTAAGACTGTAGCCACTGATCAGATAACACAGTAAGTAAAGCTACAGTCTGTGGTGGCGAAGTTCCTGGGTTCAAATCACCACAAAGATTTTGTCTTTAGTGTTTAAAAATCAGAATATAGATCAAATAATGAAATTAGTTTAACTTTTATACTTCCTAAAACAGAGAGTGTTTATGTAGCAGTTTTATAAAATGGTTTAATCTTTAAGTCATTGGTTCTAAATCAATGTTTATTAACACACGTATTAATTGATATATATAAATAAATAAGTACACTAGTTAAAAAAAGTGGAAGGCATGGGAATCAAACCTATGATTCACCAATGAATACAATCTTTAAAAACAGAATACATACCACTACACTTACAGACTCCAGCCTTATTATTTATGGAGAGACGGCTTCATGGGCTAAACTAACATGACAATATCTAAGTCAATTCTTGATCAGTTATTTTAAAAATGTAAATCAATTTTCCATCCTCTTACTGATTGTGCAGAGCACATATGGCGACTTTTGTGGTCCTTTAAACTAGATGCAACTTTTAAAAGGCCATGGTTTGTTTAGTCCCTTTAAGTAGCTGCCTCTGTCAGGCAGCACATCTGGCTGCCCCAATATGGAAGATGTGTGTTGAGTCTGTGAAATCTCTTCCCATAACAACAAGTCTTGCTATACCCTAAAATGTTTTTTTCCTAATGTGTACCACCAAGAATTTGATGGTACATATTGTAAATGTACCACCATTGAATAATCAATGTCGTATATTTAAAATGTACTATTTTTAAGATATATACTTAAAAATATGCAATGCTTGTAGAATGTAAAACAAAATAATGCAGTCTCTAATACATAATATTGTGTATGCAATTATCTTGCTCTTCCATTTTGTCTTCAGTAGATTAACTTCCTGAATTGGATGGACACTTTGAATACACAGAAAGTCTGTATCTACACAACAGTAAAATAGTAGTAAGAACAGCTCAGCAGGAGTATAGGGTAGCTCATGAGTTTACAAGGACGCACCCATGTGGAAAAGCAACCGGCAGCATGAAGCAAGAATGCAAAAATGGAACCCTGAAGTAAAAAATAATTGCATACAAAAAGTTGCAAAATGTGAAGGTTATTTATTTGTTTTCTAAAACATTCTGCACATCATCAAATTTAGTTGAATTTTTTTTTTAATTCTGTATGATTACCGTGCTCTTTTAAAACTCTGATTATTTTATGACTGCTGATTATTAAAATTCCATGGCTCCCTCAACTTTGCTGATCAAGAGTACCACTGAAGAATAATCTATGTCCAAAGCATCAAGTTCCCATTTTAGGAAATAATGCCCAGGAACTTTCCGTACAAAGAGCCCGATTCAATTTGAAGCCCACATCTCACGTATACAGGCCGTATGTCTGCGGGCTTGCTGCGGGCTCAAACTCTAAAATTTCCAGTGCTGTTCAATTGAACAAGCCCGTAAGTTACGGGCCAAAAGCCGAAACTGTAAACCATGCACTCGTCTATAGCATTTCAGGGCGGAACATGATCAATTAAGCAAGGCAGTAGCTACCCATTTAGAAACAGCCAATAGAAAATGAGACCATCATCATTAGGTCAGTAAAACATGGATCATGTTTTTATTAGCGTTTGGGAGAGCGATATGCGATCGGTCTTGAAAAACTGCAAAATAATAAAAATGAATGCCAATACTGTTCTAGTCTAATACGGGTGGCCTGATATTTATTAACTCAGTGATTCCCGAGATCGATATATCCCCGACATGAAACACATTTTTTTTTTTTATTGCCCAATTGCAATCTTGAGACTGTTGTGCAATTAATTCTTTCCCCATCTGTTACAGTGCAGAATTGATTTTTTATTTGCATTTACAGTGCTATGGACAGGGGTTAAATGCCCTTGCGAGTCCTATCTGGTAATTGTAGGATTTGCTCCTACATTTGCCATTTATGGGTGTGAAAACATTTGCGGGCTTGGGGAATTGTAGCAATTTAATAGCGATTTGCGATTTAACGCTTGGAACTCCGGCGGACGTGAAAGACCAAAGGCTTAGATGGGGTGTGATTTCCGGTTTTAATAAGGCAATGGCCCGTAACCCGTTTGTAGCCCGCAAAAAGACGCCAATTGAATAGCAAAATAACTTATGGCCTCCAGTAACTTACGATTGCTCAATTGAATCAGGCTCCTTGTCTTGGCAGAATACTTATCCTATGCCTTCCTTTATTGTAAGCAATTCAGGGATGAGTCTTTGATATTTTCTACACTTTCTTTTCTTTAGAAACTGTCAATTAAAACAATTTATATCTCTTCTTTCTGTTCCTGTTTTCATAACCATTATATAGAATTTTTCCATATGTCGGCATAATTTTGTACAAACTGGTTTAGCTGAGATTTCTCAAGAGCTAGAACACATTTCCTGCTTGGATCAGCCACTCATCCTCTTCCTGACACAGTGGCTTCTAATCTGGTTTGTATTTTCTGCTTTTGAAAGCTTTTCTCCTACTAGTACTTTTTTCAACATTAGAACAATACCAATGCCATATAGTCCACTAAATTTTTTTATCCTTAATTAATGGAACTTTTCAGCCTACAATCAAATATTTTCAAATGTATTCTTAGAGAGCTTGAAAAACTGGCTATACCTTGTACTAGCTGTACTTTTACTCACTGATTTGGGGTATAATTATTAACTCCTGCTTATTATTTAAGCTGCTTTGATGTGCTCAAAGGTGATGCTTATTATTGGTCTTATTTTTAAAATATACAACTACAATAACAACTATATTTTAAAGCAGGCATCGTGTTTTTATATAAAAAGTAGTACAGCCTCCAATTTATCACATTTTATAATCAATTAGGCTTTTGTGATATCTACCATTTTTTCAGCAAATCAACTTCTTGAAGTAGAGGGATACTTGCATTAAAGAGGACATTTCTGTTGGCACAGTAGGAATGTGGCAGCTTCCATTGCAAGTGTTCTCAGCAGGACTAAGACTCATTAGCTTACACGGACAGATCCTCCTGAGCAAGGAATTGGAAGACACCCACCATAGTGCTTCTCCAACTCTCTACTTCTGAAGACACCCTATATTGGCCGAAACTCATATAGACATTACTATAGTGATAGTTACTACTGTATCTCCATGATCGTCATGTTGCATCTCATCTGGAAGCACAGCGAGAAACAGAAGCTGCAGATACCAACTACCAACTGAATGGACTAAGTGATTATTTATGGACCGTGGTAACTTTGCTATGCAAAGAATATTGTCTTAATAACATCAATATCATCTTAGAATCTATAAAACCGATCCAAACAAGGGCATCTTTTAATATACAATTCTACATGTTTGAATACTATGCAGCTGAAAATGATGCATATAACTTGTACATCACTACTACCTAGCTCCTTGTTACCGGTCTAATTGCGCCCACATTTAATACAACCTAGGCAACATTGCTCTGCAAAAGAATTAAGATTATAAAAAAAAAACGTAACAAGAATATAAAATTCAAGTACAAACAATTATTGCTACATACCTGCTTGTATTTATAGTACAGGAAGATGGACAGCAGGAGGAATACCACTGCTACTACACAGGTGGATGTCAACAGTGTGTTAAACAGCTTGTGTTCCTGCATTGCACCTACTGGAAATAGGCATTTAAACATTACAAAATTATTAATATTATTCACATTTATTGGTTATACATATACCATGCATATTTTAATAAACTAAAAGGTGATGATGGATCTGCCTGTGAAAATGTTCCAGATCTGGGGATTAGAGTCTCAATGAAACTCAACATGTTTCACCAGGTTCTGAAAATGGTCTTTTTACTTTATCTTGAGATCTCTAGGGCTTCTCGTGGAGTATTATCTAATGAAAACTCTAGTGTGCAGAAGTGTTAAAATGATAGAAAGCAGTGTATTATTGTATTTATGGGTATATGGGCGGATTTCTCATTAGACTGACTAGGCAGCTGTGAGAGCTGTCACTGCATTCAGAGAAATGTGAATACTAGAATATATATATATATATATATATATATATATATATATATATATATATATATATACACACACACACACACACACACATATATATATATATATATATATATATATATTTACATATACACACACATATATATATATATATATTTACATATACACATACACACACACATATTACTGTAGTTTTTATCATCCACAAGCTCTGTGCTATATAATGTATCTTTGTTACTGTGTATGTATATTTGTATTAGAAGATCTGACTAGCTTTTGTTGTATGTATATATTTATTTATGTATATAGTGCATGGGGGCACTTTCTGTATACATATGCAGTGTTGGGGGACTTTATGAACATGTCAATAGAGTGAAATATCAGGAGCTGTATATTTTAGGTAGCCTAGTACAGAGAAAATAATTTGTTTATCTGTACATAATGAGATAACTAGTACTGTATACTTTATCAATAAATTGGCAATATTTTTGTAACTTTTTTTATCAATAAATTGTGGGGTATATATCTATACTACAGAAGAACTTGTGTGGGGGGATCAGTATATATATATATATATATATATATATATATATATATATATATAAATATATAGTGTGTGAGAGCTATGGGCCCTATTAAATTCTCCCTCGTAGTTCTCTCGGTGCTCGCAAAAGGCAGTTTTCCTGCTGTTTGCGAGAACCGAATCTCTCGCAGCCTGCTTTACGATATGACTGCGAGAAAATGGCCGAGAATAGGCTCCGAGAGAGCTACGTAGCCTTAAATCTATGCACGAGTCTCGCATATCGTAAGAATCCCTACGTGGACAAAAAGTCCACGCAAGGGATCCAAAAGCCTCTACGTGCTGCCTCGGAACAGCCCGAGACAGCAGTGTGAGGCTCCCCCCTGCACCCTATACACATCCCCATGCTGCAGGGGTCTCTATCGGGACCCCTGCAGCACCCCCACATTAACCCCTTGCAGCGGGGGTCCCCGATCTGCATAGATCAGGCCCCCCGCTGCATTTAAAACTTTTAAATTCCCCGCCGCGGCTCCTTAAAGGGACCGCGGCACACTATTACCCAATCCCGGCCGCGGCACTTAAAATTAACCCCCCTCTATGCTGGGGGTCCCCATCGGGACCCCCGAAGTGTCCCCACATAAACCCATTGCAGGGGGGGGGCCCGATCTGCATAGATCAGGCCCCCCGCTGCATTTAAAACTTTTAAATTCCCCGCCGCGGCTCCTTAAAGGGACCGCGGCACACTATTACCCAATCCCGGCCGCGGCACTTAAAATTAACCCCCCTCTATGCTGGGGGTCCCCATCGGGACCCCCGAAGTGTCCCCACATAAACCCCCTGCAGCGGGGGGCCCCGATCGGCACCGATCGTGACCCTGCTGCAATTCAATTTTAAATTTCCCGCCTCGCGGGTCCTCAAAGGACCGTAAAGGTCCTGAAAGGACTCGCACTAAAAATATTAACCCCAGGCAACTATAATTACCCCATTAACTCATGGTGGTCAATCCAGACCACCATAAGGCTCTAATTAACCCATTAACTCATGATGGTCAATCCAGACCACCATAAGGCTCTAATTAACCCATTAACTCATGATGGTCAATCCAGACCACCATAAGGCCTAAATTAACCCATTAACTCATGATGGTCAATCCAGACCACCATAAGGCTCTATTTAACCCATTAACTCATGATGGTCAATCCAGACCACCATAAGGCTCTAATTAACCCATTAACTCATGGTGGTCAATCCAGACCACCATAAGGCCTAAATTAACCCATTAACTCATGATGGTCAATCCAGACCACCATAAGGCCTAAATTAACCCATTAACTCATGATGGTCAATCCAGACCACCATAAGGCTCTATTTAACCCATTAACTCATGATGGTCAATCCAGACCACCATAAGGCTCTAATTAACCCATTAACTCATGGTGGTCAATCCAGACCACCATAAGGCCTAAATTAACCCATTAACTCATGATGGTCAATCCAGACCACCATAAGGCCTAAATTAACCCATTAACTCATGATGGTCAATCCAGACCACCATAAGGCTCTATTTAACCCATTAACTCATGATGGTCAATCCAGACCACCATAAGGCTCTAATTAACCCATTAACTCATGGTGGTCAATCCAGACCACCATAAGGCCTAAATTAACCCATTAACTCATGATGGTCAATCCAGACCACCATAAGGCTCTATTTAACCCCATCAGTCCCATAAGGGTATATTATTACCATTATGGGCCTGTTACAACCCAACATTAACCACATAAGTGCCATGATGGTCCTCAAGGACCATCATGACACTAACTACAAACACTACACTATAACCCCCAATAAACCATTTAATCTAAACTAACCCCCCTCTACACTAATCTATTAACACTTACACTACCTACCTACACTACCTACCCCCTAATAAACCTTCCCACCACTCTAATTACAAAAAATAAAAAACCTACAGCACAGAAAACAAAAAAACCTACAGTACAGAAAACAAAAAACAATTACAACCCCACCCCCCACTACAGAAAACAAAAAAATACATTACAACCCCACCCCCCACTACAGAAAATAAAAAAATTACACACCTGAAAAGGAAAGACAGATAAACACAATACAATACATACATATAATACATTACATACATTACATACAATACATGACATTACATATAATATATTAAATATAATATATTACATATAATATATTACATATAATACATTACATACATTACATACAATACATGACATTACATACATTACATATAATATATTAAATATAATATATTACATATAATATATTACATATAATATATTACATATAGTCCTAATCAAATACCCCCTATCTATCTAACATACAATCTATTTAATTTAAAATAAATCCTAACTATATCAAATACATCCCCCTATCTATCTAATATACAAAAAATCCTAACTACATACACAGACCATTATTCTAAAGTAAAATAAAATAATTACAGTCCTAACTACATACACAGACCCTAATTCTAAGCTAAAATCAATAAATTAAGACCACTTACCTTTAAGATGTTGCTTCAGATCACTAACCTATGGGTCAAACAAAAAATAAAAATTAGTACAAAACATTAACATCAAATAAATAAACATTCTATACATTCTAAATATTCAACTCACCTTTACAGCATGTCCAGTCACTGTTTAGCTCTTCCGGCGCGGCCCTGTTAAAAAAAAAACACAATACATGATTACATGAATACAATATATAAACAATAAATAAAATACACAAATAAACATCTAAATATACATTTCACTTACCTACCCGCGATGTCCCCGGCCTTCTCTCCTTCAGCCCCGGCTGGGCCGCGGAACCATTCGCGCTCTAAAAAAAAAAAAAGAAAAAAAACTAACGGAGGTCTGCACTGGCAGACCTCCCCGACGCTACTGAACCTCCCGGAGTCGTTTCCGGGAGGAAATTGGCATTGGCGGCTTGTGATTGGCTGAAAAAGCTGTCTATCAATTTCAGCCAATCAAAAGTCGTCAATGTGTGAGCCAATCAGGATGGGATACACCCCAATATCCCACCCTGATTGGCTTAAACACTTGTCTATCTTTCTGGGAACCAATCACAACGCTCAGATGCCTTCAGCCAATCACTATGGGATACACCCCCACGGAGTGATTGGTAGAAGACATCTGCGCATCCTGATTGGCTCCTACATTGACGACTTTTGATTGGCTGACAGCTTTTTCAGCCAATCACAAGCCGCCAATGCCAATTTCCTCCCGGAAACGACTCCGGGAGGTTCAGTAGCGTCGGGGAGGTCTGCCAGTGCAGACCTCCGTTAGTTTTTTTTCTTTTTTTTTTTTAGAGCGCGAATGGTTCCGCGGCCCAGCCGGGGCTGAAGGAGAGAAGGCCGGGGACATCGCGGGTAGGTAAGTGAAATGTATATTTAGATGTTTATTTGTGTATTTTATTTATTGTTTATATATTGTATTCATGTATTCATGTATTGTGTTTTTTTTTTAACAGGGCCGCGCCGGAAGAGCTAAACAGTGACTGGACATGCTGTAAAGGTGAGTTGAATATTTAGAATGTATAGAATGTTTATTTATTTGATGTTAATGTTTTGTACTAATTTTTATTTTTTGTTTGACCCATAGGTTAGTGATCTGAAGCAACATCTTAAAGGTAAGTGGTCTTAATTTATTGATTTTAGCTTAGAATTAGGGTCTGTGTATGTAGTTAGGATTTTTTGTATATTAGATAGATAGGGGGATGTATTTGATATAGTTAGGATTTATTTTAAATTAAATAGATTGTATGTTAGATAGATAGGGGGTATTTGATTAGGACTATATGTAATATATTATATGTAATATATTATATGTAATATATTATATGTAATACATTATATGTAATGTATGTAATGTCATGTATTGTATGTAATGTATGTAATGTATTATATGTAATATATTATATGTAATATATTATATTTAATATATTATATTTAATGTATGTAATGTCATGTATTGTATGTAATGTATGTAATGTATTATATGTAATATATTATATGTAATATATTATATTTAATACATTATATGTAATGTATGTAATGTCATGTATTGTATGTAATGTATGTAATGTATTATATGTAATATATTATATGTAATATATTATATTTAATATATTATATTTAATGTATGTAATGTCATGTATTGTATGTAATGTATGTAATGTATTGTGTTTATCTGTCTTTCCTTTTCAGGTGTGTAATTTTTTTTATTTTCTGTAGTGGGGGGTGGGGTTGTAATGTATTTTTTTGTTTTCTGTAGTGGGGGGTGGGGTTGTAATTTTTATTTTTTCTGTACTGTAGGTTTTTTTGTTTTTTGTACTGTAGGTTTTTTGTTTTCTGTGCTGTAGGTTTATTGTTTTTTGTAATTAGAGTGTTGGGGAGGTTTATTAGGGGGTAGGTAGTGTAGGTAGGTAGTGTAAGTGTTAATAGATTAGTGTAGAGGGGGTTAGTTTAGATTAAATGGTTTATTGGGGGTTATAGTGTAGTGTTTGTAGTTAGTGTCATGATGGTCCTTGAGGACCATCATGGCACTTATGTGGTTAATGTTGGGTTGTAACAGGCCCATAATGGTAATAATATACCCTTATGGGACTGATGGGGTTAAATAGAGCCTTATGGTGGTCTGTATTGACCACCATGAGTTAATGGGTTAATTAGAGCCTTATGGTGGTCTGTATTGACCACCATGAGTTAATGGGTTAATTTAGGCCTTATGGTGGTCTGTATTGACCACCATGAGTTAATGGGTTAATTTAGGCCTTATGGTGGTCTGTATTGACCACCATGAGTTAATGGGTTAATTTAGGCCTTATGGTGGTCTGTATTGACCATCATGAGTTAATGGGGTAATTATAGTTGCCTGGGGTTAATATTTTTAGTGCGAGTCCTTTCAGGACCTTTACGGTCCTTTGAGGACCCGCGAGGCGGGAAATTTAAAATTGAATTGCAGCAGGGTCACGATCGGTGCCGATCGGGGCCCCCCGCAGCAGGGGGTTTATATGGGGACACTTCGGGGGTCCCGATGGGGACCCCCAGCATAGAGGGGGGTTAATTTTAAGTGCCGCGGCCGGGATTGGGTAATAGTGTGCCGCGGTCCCTTTAAGGAGCCGCGGCGGGGAATTTAAAAGTTTTAAATGCAGCGGGGGGCCTGATCTATGCAGATCGGGGTCCCCCCCTGCAATGGGTTTATGTGGGGACACTTCGGGGGTCCCGATGGGGACCCCCAGCATAGAGGGGGGTTAATTTTAAGTGCCGCGGCCGGGATTGGGTAATAGTGTGCCGCGGCCCCTTTAAGGAGCCGCGGCGGGGAATTTAAAAGTTTTAAATGCAGCGGGGGCCTGATCGGTGCCGATCGGGGACCCCCGCTGCAAGGGGTTAATGTGTGGGGGCTGCGGGGGTTCCTATGGACCCCTGCAGCAAGGTGTTCATGTGAGGACACTTCGGGGGTCCCGACAGGGACCCCCGCATTGAGGGGGGGTTCATTTTAGGTGCCTAGGGGGGGGTTTGGAGTACCCCCCACGGCAGGGCTTATGTGGGGGACTGCCGCGGAGGTCCCTTTTAGGACCCCCGCAGCACTTTATGAGGAGTGGGAGCCTGCGATATCATCTCGCAGGCTGTCACTCCTCATGTACATTTACGCAGTGTAGATACGTACGGGCCTGCTGCGTAGCTCATACGTTGCTCGCAGCAGGGCTAATTTAATAGCATTGTAAGTTAGAGAAACTTTGCAGTACGTAGGGCTTAAGTAGAAGCCTCTTATTTACGAGGCTGGAATTTAATGAGGCCCTATATTTGTAACTGTAAATCATCAGAGAAGCCATGTGTACATATCTATAGAGTTGGGAGAAATATGTGGATATATCTATAGTATGTAGAGCTGGAGATGTATACTTTATATTAGAGTCTAGGTGAAAAGTATTTATATATCTATAATAAGAGGGAATTACTACCTATCATTTTTCTGTCGGTAAAGGTTTGTATCCCCTTCTGGTGGTGAAGGGGCTTGTGTACTTCAGTTAAGCTGTGAGCTATACCATGTAGGGTCACCCAAGATGGGCAGGTCATGGCAGAGAAGTCAGACAAATTGCAGCCCACTGGACAAAAAAACTGCAAGTTACTCCAGTAACTTTGCTAAGATAACTTTATGAATAAGCACAGCCAGAGACATAACGATATGGCAAAGGAAGCTCAAGTCAGAAGGTGCCTACCACATTACTGAGGAAGAGCAAATGGCAAGTAAAAGTAGCACCAGATCTAATGAAGTGGTTGGGCCAAAGCCAAAAGGACACCCAGCTGTGGATGTGTCTGGAGGGGAAAGGAAAGTCTGCTGCTACAAAGTCACCTTAGGAACCTGAAATGTTTGAACTCTGAAACAAGGCAAACTAGATGTGGTCATGCATGAGGTTAAACATGGATATCCCGGGAATTAGTGAACGGAAATAAACTGGAATGGGACATTATCACATGCGCAGTGTGGCTTGTATGGAATTCCGTACAATAGTTTCCATAACGCGCATGCGCTCCCACTGGAGCGTTACACAGTACGGAAACTATTACAAATCACATATAATGCACCAACATATTCGGTAGTGCTATACAGGGGTTAAGTATATGGCAAATACAGAATTACCACATTACAAAGAATGGAGGGCCCTGTTTTTGAGCTTAGAATCAAATGTGCATAGTGCTTGTTTCCAAGGCACTGACACAGGATCGAAAACATACAAACTTACAATAGATGGGGAAGAAGTGGAGGCAGTGACAGATTTTATTTTCCTGGGATCCAAGATCTCTTCAGATGGTGACTGTAGCCATGAAATTAAAAGATGCTTGCTTCTGGGGAGGAAAGCTATGGCAAGCTTGGACAAGCTAGTAAAAAGTAAAGATATTAAACTATCAACCTAGGTCCGCATAGTTGGAACTATGGTGTTCCAAGAAGACACATACGGAGAGCTGGAAGATAAAGAAGGCAGAGCGCAGTAGAACGGACACCTTTGAATTGTTGTTTTAACAAAAACTACTTTGAGTCCCCTGAAAGAAGATTCAATAAATCAGTGCCACAGGAAATCAAGAAAAACTGTTCACTGAAAGGTATGATAATGAGACTGAAGCTCAAATATTTTGGCCATATCTTGAGAAGGCAGGATTCCCTAGAAAAGACTCTGATGCAGAGAAAGATTGAAGGCACGAGAAGAAGCAGATGGCAGAGATCTCCGCGATGGATAGATGAGGTCACTGAAGCAATGAACATTAACTTGATGGAGCTCAGAGGGGCAGTGACTGACAGATGCACCTGGCATGCTGAGGTCCATAAGATCACGGCGTGCCGGACACAACTGAACGATAAAACAGCAACAAATGTTTGTATATCTCTATGTGTACATTCTTTTGGGATGCTGTGTATATTTCTTCTAGACCCACCATTACCTTGTACACACACACACACCTCTAAAAATTAGTTAAAAACATATTGCCCGCTCAGAATCTCAAGAAACACAGTTTTTGCATAGTGCTCTGGGAAAATGAACAGAGACATGCAAATGAGTCAAGCGTGTGTATAAAGCATTGAAAGATTATTGGAAGCTTATTGGAAGCTTAGTGTGTGTGTGTGTATGGAGTATCCTCACCAGTTTGCACATACTAAGCAGCTAAGGAAGTTGTGACTAGGGGTGCTGCAATTGTGTAGTAAACTCAAGAGCTCCTTAAGAAAATCTTAGTTCATCAGAGCGGATTAAGTTATTACAGGAGTATTGTATAAAGTAAGGTGCTCACTCTCTATTTCTGACCCATTTGTGCTGAAGCAGATATCATTTAAAAGGGCCACACAGTTGTATAGTATGTAACAAACAACAACATTAACTATTGTGGGCCTCATTCAATTGCGATGTGGGTAATTGAATAGGGCTGTATATAAGCACAGAGAAAAAATGTTTTACAGAAGTTTTAAGTTAGTGAACTTCTATCCAAAAGCAAGGTCTTCACTAACTAAAAACTTCTGTAAAAAAATATCCTCTGTGCTTATATAGAGCCCTATTCAATTGGCCGAATCGCAATTAAATGAGGCCCTGTGTAAGCTATGTTCTTACCTACTGAGCAGTGGAAGGGGGTTTGGGGCAGGTTGCAAAAATAAGGTTTGGGGAGTAGGCTCCCGGAGAAATATAAACACTCCTTCCATGTAATCAAACTTCGCCAAAGTATCATGGATTCCTCCAGGGTCCAGTAGAGACATAAACATGTACTACTTTTTTTTTTTATTAAAAACTACCTTTTGTTGCTTTAGCTATAGCATTATAAAGAAACAGTTAGTCTCTCACCTGCGAGGATTACTGGAGGACTTGGGAGCATTGTTTCTGCAGAATCAGTCCCCAGTAGGTTGGAAGCCTGACAGGTGATGGTGGCATTTTGCTGGATTTCTTCTGTGTATAATACACTTTCCACTTCTTTGTCAAGTATTGTTTCAACTTTCTCACCCTTTAATAAAAGTATCCAATTCTCCCCACAGCTGCAAGAGGAGAGCAAGATTGTGATTTGGCTTGGGAGGGCTAATATAGCATAGACAAGTAAACCACTAATATCAAGGTAATTGAAAACAATCCAATATGTGAATGAGTTGCAAATGAGTAAGGGATAGATCCCATTGTGCCGGATACACTTATCGAAATCCAGGGTAGCAGATCCTAGGGCAAACCATGCAGCTTACTAATGCCTGATATAAGTATGGTGCCAGTTAAAGAAAATATTCAGTGATAGATTTGCAAACCTTTTCAATTATGCCTCTATGTATTTACGTTGATTCACTGGCCAGTTTTCATTGGTGGGGTAACACTGGCCTCTTTCTCACTGGTGGGGTAACACCTCTCTTATTCTATGGAATCACCTCTAAAAGCTTAAGAAAGCTATTCATACCTTAGTAAATATGAAAAGGAATTGGAGATATCTCATCCTTCTAGTAAGAAAGATCTCACGTTATTGAATATAACAAAAAATTGCTTTGCATTTTTATGGCAAATGTTGGATGTAGTCTAATCATTTAATATATGGATCTATATTTTTACATTTGGCCATAGTCAATAAAGTATTGTTCATTTGCATGTTCATTCAATTTTAGGAATGTTTATTGGGAGTACTTTTTCCACCAAATGTTCATCAACAGTACTCAAGATGCTAATAAACTAAACCCTACTGTGGGTTTCTTGCCTTGGCTCCCAATTAAGGAAGCCTTATAATCCAGTTAGGATTTGACAAGGGAGGTCAACATAGCAGACACCTAAAGGCGAGCACAGTAAATTAAGGAAAAATAATAAGTAATAATTATTTATAAAATTCTTCTAGCCGACCTTTTATTATTCTGGATGAGACTTGTATTTTACAAGGGTTATGACTTATCATTACCGTGCCCATATATTGAGCAGTATAATATATTTATCCTATACAAAGACAAATCACTGCACCCACTATATTATAACCCTGCACAATTATGTGAAGCTATGCAGAACATAACTCTTGATGTACAACCAATCCAAACCTGATTAGGAAAAGTGAGAATTCTGAGTTTCCTTACATTTGGCCAGGACACTGATACCATGTAATAGTTGGCAATGGATTTCCCCATGCATTGCACTTCAATTTTGTAGAGTTGCTGGATGAAGAGAAACTTATCTTTGCCGTGGGTGGATCTGCAACACAGAGTTGTTGTTGAGTCGTTCAGTTGGTTTCAATTCTCTGTGACCCTATGGATCACAGTTCACCATGTCTGGTTGTGCTTAAGATCATCTGGAGCGGATTGCCAGTTCCTTCTCCAAGGGACTGCAATTTGTCTGACCTCTCTGCTATGATCTACCCATCTTGGGTAACCCTACATGGTATAGCTCACAGCTTCAATGAAATACACAAGCTCCTTTACCATTACAAGGTAGCGATTCAGAAGGAGCAACACATAGTACATATAGGTAAACAGCAAATTAATCTATACCTTAAAGCAGGCGTCTTCAACCTTTTAATACCTACCATCCACTTTTAATGGTAAAATTTCCTTGTAATGCAATCTAATTTCTGGTTACATAAATCATATGACCCTAGCTATGCATTGCCCTGTACTTACTAGAAAGTAATGCAGCCCTGACTGCTGTCCCTAGGTCCTCTCACCAGATCTCCAACCAGCCGCGGGTCACCTAGCGATTACCCCGCCGCCCACCATGAAAGCTTGAATCACCCACTAGTGTGCGGTAGGGACCAGGCTGACTACCACTGCCTTAAAAGATCACAGCAGTTTGCAAAACCTTCATTTTTGTGAAGTGTGCAACAAAATAACAATTTTAGCAGCTATGTACGCCATGTGCATATATACATTTTTAAAGAAAATCTTAATTTTATCAGACTACATTGAATGGAACATTTAGAAACTGTACAAAATAATACTACGCAAAACTTACAGTGCAGGTCTACTTCAAAAGTTAAGGAAGCCTTGGTTTCGGAATTGTTAACAACAAAGGTGTAGTTACCACCCTCATTTACTTTCATCCTATTCAAGATTAAAGTATTCTCCATCCTAAAACAAAGAAAAATATAATTATTATGATTATGACTTGGTGTCTAATAGTTCATAGGTGTCGGCTAAGCGGTTTGAGTTAAGCATTATTATAGTCAAGCAAGAACCTGCAAAATGGTACCGAAGAGCATCTGGCCACTACTTGGCCAACTCGCACAAACATACCAGGGAAATGCTGGGAAAGGATCACATTTTTTTCTTCTTTTATGGTTCCATGGAAGTACACAAAGAAACTACCCATAATCAAGAAACTATTTCCATAGGTTGAACCACTTTATTAAACTAAACACTCTTTTTACTGTGACTTCAGCAGTAAAAACATGGCGCAGATCATTACAGATGTCTTATGCATTGTGTGCGTCTCTGGACATTTACTTATTGAATGAGTAGGTGCCCTGAGAGGCAGGTAACACATAAGCCTTTATCACTAGTTACTCCGTTTATCTTGCTTCACATTTTTAGTGCTATAATCTCGATAATTTTGTTATTTTGTCTACTGCATCAATCCACCTTTGAAATGTGTTTGATGAATGTAAGGAGAGTCTATGTGTAGTAATGTAAAACCACAATTTATGTTATCACTATACTACAAGAGAGAGATTTAATGAAAAAGAAAAGATCCAAGTTATTACATTTAGTCATGGCTTACCATCATGGTAAGTCCAAGAGCACATAAATTACCACAGGTGTCATGTTTTAACACAATAATGAACAAAATGTTTTATAAATGGTAAAATAATTAGACACAACCTTTAATTTTTTTGACTATTTTATTACAATTTGCTTTAATGGCAGCAGATGTTTTGTAATAGTTCCTCAAAAGTGTCTAATGCTGTGAGAAACAAAGTATTCAGATCTCCATTCAATTTACCATTCTCCGAGCTCTTCATTCAGTTCAAATGATAGACAGCTACTGTAAACTGCCAATAGAGCTAAAGAGAATTGATAATATAGCTAAATAGAAGAGTAAGTCCCTGTAACATAACCCTCTCCCTCAAGTTACAGGTAACTATTAGCCCAAGGTGGAATGCAGACTCAGCTAAATTTAAGATTTTTTTTTATATTTAATCATGTTAATGGCTTATTCCCTGATACTTTTATTAGTTGCATAGTTCAACAACATGTGACATTTTCCCAAACTAAAATGGTCCTTTAAAAGGGCCACAAATTGCTTCTTATTTAATCATTCATCTGAAAGAGCACATTTTAAACAAAATTATGACCTTTTAACATAGAAATCAGACCTGTATTGTCCTTTTGTCTGTAATTTGCCATCAAGGGCTGATGAATTCTCCAGATGTTTGTGGAACCAATTCCAGGATATCTCATTTGGGTAGGCCTCAATCTGCACCGTCAGATTCATACTCTCCCCAACTTTCAGGGCAATATTGGTCTTTTCTAAGGCAAGGAGCTTCACATAGCCCTTTTCTACAGACAAATAAAAATAAACAAGCACAGATGTAGTTAGAATATCCTTTGCTACATAATAAAAATATACTAAGATGCCAAACATTAAATAGTTGGTGAGAGCACTATTACATTAATATAGTAGACTCTCAGTTATCCGGCACCAATTGGGATGGGTAGATGTCGGATAAATGTAGTTTCTGGTTGCTTGAGAGTTACTATTAAATGAGGCCTAGATTAGTTGTACATAGGATGTTCTGCTAAGTATATTTGTCAGTGAGGGCTGTTCTAGCAGCAGCAGCTTTTCAGTCCAGACAAAAGGCATTTAATTTAAGTGTCTCTGTTATTTGAGTTGCTAATTCTAGTATTTCAAAATACATCCAAACCACGTTTCAGGATAAAAAATAAATAATATAATGCTGGGAATTACTATTTGTGGACAATACTCTTTTGTTCTGTGGTTTGATTCAAAGTGGACAATTTTGCTGTAATTAGTTCAGGGACTAAGACATTGTATTATTAGATGTAGAAACAGATAGTTTTTCATATTTCAATTATTTTACAGTACCTACAACCTGGAGTGATGCAGATGCATTAGACCTTCCCACTTTATTGAGTCCAATACAACTGTAGATCCCACGGTCAGTTGTTTTCACTGCAGGAATTATTAACATCGAGGTTAAAGTCTTAGTTCTCCCAGAGAATGAAAGCTCTCTACTGATTATGACCTAAAATAAAAAGAAAATAAGCAGTTGAAAACTTGCAACAGGCATTGATAACTCTTAAAGGGGCACTGAAAGCACCCTAATTATAATTTGAACGAAGTCTCGACAAGCCACCGTTGTGCCTCCTAGTGGCCGCTGCACAGCGCTGGTGGCTAAGACGAAACAGAAAAGGTCCCACATATGTGTGTAGTAATGTTAAGTATTATATTTCCAATATATCGCTCTTTTTCACCCATTGCAAGGCACGTATAGATATAGTCTCCTGAATAACTGTCCGGACTATGAAATAGCACAGGTGAGTTTGAAACCGGTCATGTATTTTTTAATAATTTTTATATTAATTGCAAGATACAAGGCGAGTCGTTGACGTGGGACTTAGGCTGTGCCGTTTGCTGTCCATAGAGCCGCAATGGCAAGCCTCGCAAAGCGAGGTGAGCCATCGACCACGTGGGACTTAGGCTGCAATGAGCGCCAAAGGTGCCCATTGCTTTGCAAGCCTCAAGAAGCGAAGCGAGCAGTTTTAGCACGCGGGACTTGGGCTGCAACTCCAAGGCGACCAGTTGAAGCATGCAGAACTTATGACCCGTAGGACTTAGGACCAAAACCCGCACATACACTGTGCTCCTCGCAAAAATCCGACTTTAAATTGCCGAACCACGAAGCTGGAAAGACCTAAAAAAAACAACAAATATGACTTAAATTAACTTACACACTCACATACAGCACAGGGTGAGCCAGGAAGCCTGTGAGTGAGGTTGCAAGTGAATTTGAGGCATATTTGTCCTTTTTTCACTATCGAAAATCGGCTAAGTGAGGAAAAAAATGGCTGCCGAAAAAACACAACACGACGAAATGAGGCCAAAGGACGGAAAACTAGCCAGAAGGACTGAAAACGAACCCGAAGGACGTAAAAATGAGCCCTAAGCAGTAACACCTAACGAGAGCCAGTAACACTTCATCGAAGCCACTAACATTTAACCCAAGGCAATAACACAACCAAACACAGTAACACTCGTGAGGCCTATAAATTACACAGGGGGATAGGCTTGCACTGAGCGCTATAGGTGATCATTGCAATGCCGGGAAGTTGCAGGCTCTCGATCGCTAAAGGTGCGCAGAGGGGCCATAGCCTCGCATTGTGTGGCAAAATGGATTGCCAGGCTTACAATTTTACCACGTCATTTTTGACGGGCAATTTCCTAGTGACAATATATAAATCAATTATTGGGCCTCATTTAATTGTGATTTGGCCAACTGAATAGGGCTCTATATAAGCACACAGCATATTTTTTTACAGACGTTTTAGTTAGTGAACTTCTATCCAAAATCAAGGCCTTCACTAACTAAAACTGTAAAAAAAAAAAATGCTCTGTGCTTATATAGAGCCCTATTCAATTGGCCAAATCACAATTGAATGAGGCCCTTAGTAACTTCAGCATCCCTTTAGTATTTTGTTTGCAAAAATGTGGACGCCATAATTTAAAGAATGGTTTGCTGTATTTTCCTAGGCATTATAATGTTTAGTTGCCCCTCTGTATATACCTACCAGTGAAAATATCAGTTCTGCCTAGTTTGAGCGAATATCTTTAATCAAAATTATATATTTTGCTTTGCTGCACTGTAGTGAAACAGGACTATGCTGTGTCAATGTTTTCTTTACTAAAAATGCCACACTTAACACCACGCTAAATACCATGCAAAATACACTTTCTAAAAACGTACCCCCTGTATAGCGCTACGGAATACATTGGCGCATTACAAATAAAAGAAATAATAACAAAAGTCAGATAAAAAAAAAAGATTGAGGAATGCACAGTGTAAGAATCACTGTAATGTCCTAACAAGAGGACCTAGTTATATATATTATTAATAAAATTCATATTTAATGATTTATATGACCAATACTCAATATTATATTTACTTTCAAATAAGAATACTGTAGCCTCCAGTTGAGCTGATTGCCTCCATCCTGCTGAGGCTACCAAGTGGGATATCCTGAGAGACAAGTCTACAGGTCTTTAAGAACAATCTGATTACATAAGATGCTAAATATGTATTGCTAAGGGATAACATAGCAAGCCTCCAATAGAGGGGAACATATCAAGAATTAGAAGAAAACACATTCACATTTTCTATAGTATGTCATTTTTCTATACTATAGATGAACTATTTCTCATAAGAATGTGTGCCTGAACATTTAGCACTGCCTCCCCCTATTCATTTTATAGTGGGTGCAGCACCTGAGATTGCTCTATGAAAGTACATTTAATATTGAATATTACTTTTTATAATCATTGTATATACATTTTATATAGTTATTACGTGTATCATTGTCCTTCATTGACAATGCAATAATAAGAATACTAATTCATTTAGAATGCATCAAAAAATGTACCACTGGTTCATCAACTATGTGAAGAATGCTGTGATACGAAACTGAAACTTTCAGAACTTTTTCAGCAATTAATGCATGCACAATAGGGAAAATCAGCAATAATGATTGCAGGGGAAGTTTGAATTTAAGATAATCTTTATATTGGGTGTCAACCTTCCCTTAAAAGGAACTCACTCAAGAATCAAGTTTTATTTTTGTTTTAGGTCCTTATCGCAAAGCATAAAAAAAAAAAAACTATATGTTGGATTACACATTTTTTGGTCCATTCCTCATAATTCACTGTTAGTTATGAAGCATTTTATGCAAATGATCAGATCCTGGATATTAATTAGCTGTTTTATGTGCCAATTAGAATCACAGTCTATTTGTTAGTCCCTGTGGTGGCATAAACAATGACTGCCAATATCATCATTCAGTTAGAACTTTGAGAGTCTGAAATCAGCATATGGAATCAATTACCCTCAAAAGCAATGTTGTATTTCTCAGGGATGATCTACTGTGGTGAAAAAGACTAGTGTAAGCAGTTTAATGCTCTTTAAAATGTAACCAACTTCCTGTTGTAAAGGATCGGTGATTGGGTTCAATGAGACCACAATCTGATAGGCCTAAGCACTAAGGTTGATCTTCCAGTAGTGGTTACCATGGTCTGCTGGGCGCCACGTTTACGGGCGGGTGTATGACTAATATATGGTGGGCAGGTGTGCCGCTGTCTCCCAAGACACTGTTCACGCCGGTGTCCTATACGTATGCAAATTCCTACACATTTGGTTTGAGCAGGCCTCGACCTAAACAAGGATTTGTCACTGAGGAAGCTGCGAACCACAGCAGCGAAACGCATCTGAAATTGAACTCCTACATTATCAATAAAGATTTATTCTTTTGGATACCGTCTGTGAATACTTGTGCTTAGGACCACACTATCGCAAACGCTTGACAAGCACAAGACAATGGATTGAGTAAGAGTATACACCTCGGTTTGCTGTTTCTCCTGTTCAGGGTAGAATTGCCTGGTATTTCGGGGCTGGGTCACTCCTCTGAGTGGGACCAGACTGATATACTACAGGATATTTCTCCCTGTGAAGGGCACAAGTGAGCTAAAAGTGGTTGCTCTCAGAGTGGCTTATCATGGTCATAGAACTAATCTATTAAGGTTGGTTCATTCTCTGATGAGCGCCTCTGACTTACATGTTTTTTTATACTTATCCCGAGCCGACCCACAAAAAAATATATATTGGGCATTTGGCACAAAGTATACGACATACTATCTCAGATCTGATTTACAAGAGTCATTAGAGGTGACCATGGGATCAGATACACTACAGATTGTGCGCTAGTCTTCCCCCACTCTCTTCTCTTGCAACTTCCTGTTGTGGTAACAGTGTCCCTTTAAGTGTGAGTTGGCATCACTTGCTTTCTGGGTGTAATTTTACTTTTTTCATAATTTGTATTTTATGTAGTGTACTAGGTTTCAGTTTTTAATCTGACTCTATGCAAACTGTAATAATATTCTGTACACTTTTATGTGAATTGATAGCAGTTTGGCTGCTTTAACTACAATTTAGAATTCTCAAAAATGAACAAGACGCATCATTTCCATATTTACATTTTCTGCTGGGTGTTCCCATGTGATTTCGGGGACAACATAACTAGTTGCCTGGCAGACGATCTGGAGACTTTCTCCTACAATTCGGACTTGATCTCTTTTTTCCAAATTGACTGATGGAGGTTCTCTTGGTGCTATAGAATGGGAAACAAAAAGGAAAGCACTTTAATCTTGGATTCGGGAGGAAACAATCCCACCATCCCTCATCTTTCACTGTTGTACATTTATATGTAGTTGTTTTAAATTGCCATGGACACAATCACATATGTGCCAAAAAGAGCAAAGTAAATATCCCTAGCTATTCTATTCACCCATTGCAACATCATTGCAAAAGAGCTACCCCTGATGACTACGGCAAGCCAGATATACAATAGAAGGCAAACTTTCCCATTCATGTTCCCACATCAGGAATTGTATAAGTTGCTTGAGCTCCAAAAAGCTATTCAATTCAAAATAACTTTAAAATTACATGGCACTCGCACCAGTTAAAATCCCTGATTTCTTCAAAATATATTGCGAGTACTTATGCCTTTGTGACTGCTTTCCTCCTCCCCGCTCACTCCAGATCTCCCCATTCTCCGCTCAAATGATCCCCATTGCCGAATCAACCCCATCTACATAACAATCATCATCCATCCCATGGAGGTCCTGATCGCATGCCAGTGGCACCGAAAATTAACCTTTGAGCTGTGGAGGTCCATCAAGGACGGCATCTAAACAGTTAACCCTTGCAGGGGGTTAATAATTAAATACGGTGGAGGTCCATGTTGGACCTCCGTGGTAAGGGTTAATTATTTACATGCAGGGTGGGTCCATGTTGGACCCCCACCGCATTTAAATGTATAATTAAGATATATAGCTCCTATTGTTCATGATTTACACTGGTCTCTTTGATAGAATATCAGCAATTGTGGTTAATTAATTGCAGCCTAGTGTTTTGTGTTCCAACCATTTTGGCAGTGCAAAAATAGGCACAGCTACACACATACTTAGTACTTGGCCTTAGTAGCCTGTACAAATTAAATATCTATTTTGAAACATTGATTATTAAAATGAGTCATTAAAGAAACACTGTAGTGATAAAACATGCCAAGTATAATCTGGTGGATTGTGGGAAAATTATTCTAGTTAGGGACCTAAACTTAATTCTAGATCCTCAAATGGATAGGTCTAAGGGAGGCCAGGACCCTCACTTTTCTAAGAAATTAAAACATATCAAATCTCTTCTGGACAATTTAAATCTTGTTGTTAGTTGGAGGAAACAACACACAAAAGATAGAGAATATTCCTTTTACTCCTTCCCACATGGATCATATTCTAGATTAGACTATCTGTTGTTAGACTCTTCCTTATTAGACCAAGTGAAGCATTCAGATATTGTACCCTGCACATGGTCCGATCATTCTACGGTTAAACTCTCACTAGACACCCAATCATCTTTTAGAACCCCTCTTATATGGAGAATCAACAATATTCTATTGTCTAACCCAACCATTAGGGATCTATTAACACATGACCTAGAACAGTACTGCAACACTAATCTTGGCGAGAATACAGAGATTGGGTGGGTTTAGGTAGCCCACGAGGCCTTCATTAGGGGCTCTTGTATTAAAGCAGCGGCTAACTATAAGAAACGGAGTAAATTAGGTGAAACTGAATTAAACAAAGATTTAAAAAACCTAGAATAAATCAACCAGATTAACCCCACAAAGCCTAATAGAACCCAAATAGACAAAATCAGGGCAGAATTAGACCTTCTACTTTCAGGGGGGGGGGGGACAGAAAAAGCCCTGAGGTGGACGCAACAACAATTTTACAATAAGGCCAATAAACCAGACTCCCATCTAGCAAAAACAATTAAAAATAAACAATCACAATCTAAAATCTATCAAATTAAGACTTCATCAGTCAATCCCTCTATAATCCAAGACACATTTTGCGAAAAAACTATACTCTACCCTGAACCAACTAGATAATCATAAACTACAAACATTTATGCAATCTATTGACCTTCCCTCTCTGTCAGAGGAAGACTCCACACTCCCTAAATGTGGAAATCTCGTTAGCAGAAGTCAGGGAGGTCATTCAACATTCCAAAACAGGAAAATCCCCAAGCCCTGATGGATTTTCCAATTTATATTATAACAAATGTATTGACCAACTAGCCCCCCATCTAATTACTCTTTTCAACTCAATCCTAGCAAGACAACCGATACCCCCAGAACTCAATTTAGCTGAAATTGTCTTCTTTCCCAAAGAAGACCGGGATTCCTTAGAAGCTAAAAACTACAGGCCAATTTCCCTACTAAATAGTGATATAAATGTTTTTGGCAAAAATAATGTTGAACAGAATTTCAGTCTTCCTCCCCAAACTTATACACAACGACCAAACTGGATTTGTCCCAGCTAGACAGACGGGAGACAGTACCAAAAAGGACCTTAATTTGATTTATAATACTAGTAAAAAACAAAACTCCAACTTGTTTACTATCCCTAGATATCAAAAAGGCCTTTGATTCTCTTGAATGGCCCCATCTCCAAGCTTCTCTTGCTAAATTTGGGTTCAAAGGCCAATTTATCCAAGCTTCTAATACTTATTATAACTCACCCAAAGCACTATTAAAAATTCCAGACCATAACAAACCAAGCATTAACATTAAAAAAGGAATGAGGCAGCGCTGTCCCCTTTCACCCCTTCTATTTGCCATAGCTATGTAACCTATAGTGCAAACAATAAGATTAAATACAGACGTTCGAGGTGTGCAAATAGGACTTCAACACATTAAATTATCACTATTTGCTGACAATCTACATTGTACCCTCACAGAACCTTCTCTCTCCATACCAGCATGATTACAAATTCTAAATGACTTTACCAAATATCAGGCTTAATAAACTTGGAGAAAACCAAGGCCTTGGCAATAGACATTCCTCAGACTGAGAAAGAAACTCTTAGCAACAAGTTCAAACTCAAGTGGTCCCCCAAATACATTAAGTACTTAGGATAAACCTAACTTCCAATTTAAAGGACCTATACAAATCCAATTACTCACCATTATACACCACCCCGCGTGCCGACTTAATTTTAGGCAGTAAAAACAGAGCTTTTAAGTGCTTCTTAATAAAATAAAGTACATACAATTAAATACATAGACATATTACATACCTAGTAAAATTAAGAAGCCTTCAACATCTCTTTAAAAAATTATAATGTACAAAATAATAATGTAACAATTCATAACTTTATAAAACTAGGCAATAATGGCTTTTATTATGTTACATACAACTTGACATGTTTTACCACTACCGCATAATGAATGTCAGTGATTTATGTCCACATATTAATTAATACAATTCTAGGTATTTTCCTACGAAAAGAGTATATATAATAATACAATAAAATAATTTTACACTGGCGAAAACATATACAGTACACCAGGTTATATACATAACCATGAAAATGATTAGCAACTTACCCTCTTTTATTAAAAGTCGAATAGTTTTAGTCTGTTTTTTTTTTCCATTCACTGTGGCTTGGCAAACATAGTCTCCATCATTTTCCATTTGTACGTTGTGTATAGTAAATCCTTCTCTAGCATTAAATGATGTATTTGCTGGGTGTTTTGAAGTGTATTTGCTAATAAGAGAAACCTGAGTTACAGATGGGTCCGTTATGAAGCATGATATAATGGCATCCGAATCTTCATCAGCTGAGAGCCTGGTGTAAGGTACATTCCAGATATTCAATGGATCTAGAAAAGAAAGGAAGATAGAAAGCTGGTAGTGAATAAACAACTTAGTGACCATTAACAACTCTTTGACCGTCGTTATGAAATTGGTGTTATAATTCAATAAAATAATAGTTCACATGTTTAGAAAGTCTGTCCTATTCTCAGTAAAGGACCACCAAAGTCTAAAAAATATTGTCAGTTTGACTATTATTCAACTAAATAACATATTTTATTAGGGTTAACACTACTTCATCATGATATATGTTTTCAATTTTCTACTATGGTCACAGCCATTTTGTTGTCCTCCCTTGATAGCAAGGAGTCTTACTAATTCTGCAGTTGCAATGTAATATGCGATACTGCCACCATACACGTTTTCCTGTGTATGTTACGTGTCGCCTTCATGTCACCGGTGACATTACACGACCAAGTGAAGGACACTGGAGTGCACATGTTGCATATAGTGCAGAACAATGCTCAGCTTGAGCCGTCAGGCTGCTATGTAAACTGGATGTTTGTAAAATTGATCTGAGGCCTTAGGTTGGACAGCCGGCTCTGTACTCCATACTTATAATTTTATTGAATATGATTGAAACAGTTACTCATGTATATGGCAACGTTTTGGTGAATTTTTATGTTTAATATACTTTTTAAAGTCCATATAGTTTGAAAAGGGTTCACACATTTGGCATACTTGGTTACAAGTTACAAATAATGATCACTTCAATAGAAAAAGACAGCAGCTTTAGTAAATCTACAGGTCAGAAATTTTCTCCTAACTGACCAGATGGGTCAAAAAAAAAATCTGGATGTAAATGTTAAATTCCTGCAGTTTAACATTTCACATAGAACACTAATAATATTACCGTTTCAGACAATTCAATATTATTCTGCCATTTTACCTTACCATTTCTTAAAAAGAAACAGAAACAAAGCTTAAATGTTATTCACACATTAAGTGAAATATAATAGAACATCATAAATCAGATAAATATTGGCATGGCAGTAAGGAATGAGATTCATGTAGCCAAAGCATCCATGTATTACGGTTGAATTAAGCATGCTTGGAAATGTGTTTGTGTTTTGAGAAATAAGAATAAATGAGGAATATTGCCATAGTACACTAGATGTAGGACTTGGGGGGATCCTAGGAAAATGGAGTGGTAGGGAGAATTAATGCAGGTGAAAAAGAGGGTAGAGGATGATAGTGGGTGGAGAAATATGTTTTATTAAAAATAATAACTTATATAGAGCTTTTCTCCTAGTTGACTCAAAACCCTTTCCCCAGATATTGTGTTACACAAAGGTTTGGAAATAAGATAAATCTTAAGCTACTTTTTGGAAATGTGCAGTGATGGGGACTCTTGGGCTTTTATAGGGAGAGAGTTTCACGGAGCTGGAGCTGCATGACTAAGAGCTCTAGCACCAAATGATGCCAAGCAAGCTCTTGCTACTTTTAATTGCAACGCATTTGCTGATCGAAGAGCACAGGTAGGGGAGTAGAAAACTAAGAGCTTTGAAGGTCAGCAAGCCTTGAAATAATTTTGTCATTTGGCTGGTAACCAGTGCAAAGCATTGTTCGTCAGCATCCTTGCTGCAGCATTCTGCATCATCAGCAGGCATTGTAAATGCTTTTCTAGAAGACTCAGGAATAGTACATTGCAGTAGTCAATCTGTGAAGTCACAAAGGCATGGAGCAGATCCTCTAAATGAATGAAGTGCTTAATTATTCAGATGGTAAAAAGAGGTCTTGGTTGCCACTGAGTCTTAATCCAAAATCAAGTTCCACACCAAGATTTTGCATTTGTTCTGAATGATGTATTTGTAATCCTCCATATTCTAAGCGAGTTATTTGATTTTGGCTTCAGTTTTGAATTTAAGAGACTATTTTCTCCCACTAAGAATTAGAGTTTGGCTTCGGCCAGATTGCACTCATCCACTATAGGTTATCTGCAAGAAAATCATTGATCATTGGCACTGGATTATTTGTCCTTGGTTTAAATGATAGATACATTTGTGTGTCATCAGCACATCAATGAAAATTTAGACCATGTTGTCTTCGTATATCACTTATTGGAAACATGTAGGCAGCAAACAACATGGGAGAAAAAAAATTATCCCTGTGGAACTCCATACGTCACGGATGTAGGTGGAGGGGAATTTACCCTAAGAACACTCTCTGATATCCGTCATGTAGGAAGAATATGAACCAGCTCAATGTTGTGCCATCCAATCCACAGTATCCCTTGAAACAGTGAATTAAAATATCATGGTCCACAGAGGTATAAATATAGAACAGTCACTCCTGACTCTTGCCATTATCAGATGGTGTAGGACATGTACCAAAGCGGTTTCGGTACTATGCAATTTCTGAATGAGTCATAAGTTGTTGGATGATAGCCAGATCTCTTCTTGGGTTGCAAAGACGTTCTCAATGACTTTTCCTTGAAATGGAAGATTTGAGATAGGCCAGGAGAATGCCTTTTTAGATGTGGTCTGAGAACTGCTTCCTTGGGCCAATTAATCCATGCACTCTACTAGTAGGCAAGTTTGGATGTGTATCCTGATTGTAAGTCGTTGGACGCAACCCTTTGGTGATTTGTACAATGTCTTCTTCACCAACATTCTCAAAGCTTGAGCAGGAGGGTATAAACCTGTTGCTCAGTATACTATGTGCCTTAAATTGTTCTAGTGTCATTATGGGGATTTTGGCACGGACTGTTCACACTTTGAGTGAGAGAAGGCTGCACCAGTTTCTAGGCATATTGGTTTGCATAGCCTTTCTACAGCATGACAAATCTGTGATGGTCTGTTGCTTACTGCTGCAATATAGGTAGAGCTTGATTAAAAATAACTGTAATGGTAGAGATAGCACTGTTGAACATTGTGATATAATGTAGGTATACAGAAGGATAGTCGTTTATAGTAAATTTTGTATCTGTTACAATAGAACTACGGATAGTAGTAGGGTTGAATTGGCAATGGGGATTAGGTAGAGCAGTGTTTCTCAACAGCAGATCCTAGGATTGATGCCAGTACCTAAGACTATATCTGCCAGTCTTAAAAGTAACCATATAGGTTGGGAGATAAAGGCATGACTGTGGTGAGAAAGTTTGATTTTGATTAGAAATTGACACCTTAAGCATATCACTGCCATAATGGCAAATTGATTATTGATTCATTGGCTTGCTAATAATCATTTGGATCTTAAAGGTAGTCCAGACAAGTGTTGGTCTCAAACTCCATAAAGGTGTAAAGTTTATTATGTAGTTAGAGGTTAGAGTTAAGTTAAAGAAATAGGAAGGCCGGCATGGCTGTATATGTATCGGAGTAGTGAGATGCACAAATTATGTAGAGGTAGAATAAGAATAGGAATACAGTCTATTTATGGCAGAGAGAGAGGATTATAGGAGGGTATGGTTGTGCTAGGATACAGTATTTGCAGGTTTAGTTTTAATGCAGTGGTAGAGAAAGTAATAAGTAAAGTATGGCAAGGCTAGAGTAGGGCTAGAGGCAGGTTTAACTAAATGATAGGTGACACTTTACGCCAGTGTAAAAACTAGGGGTAGCATTATGGTAGTGATAAAGTATCGCTATAGTATTATTATTATTATAGATACAGTAAGGCTTTTTTAGCAGTAGAGATAGAATAGGATTATTGTACAGTTAGGATTGTGGAAGATGTACATCATCTAATATTAGAGGGATAGATTAGGGAACCCGTTTATTATTCATAAGCAGTGGTGTTAGTGTATTGGTTGATTGACATTGGACCTCATGATTGGATAACTTTTTGACAGGCAATATAGAAAATAGAAATGTGTAAATATATTGTATTTTTTTTTATTACAACCACGAAGGTATTTGGTCATAACTATCATTTTAAATTATACCATATTTGGAACTTACTGTGTTCTTTTATTTTATAAAGCACAGAAATCCATTTCAACAGAATAAATCTATTGATATACAGATCATCATTACCTTTAACAAACAAGTGCAGTGAGGCGCTTCCTGTAGAATTTGCATCATTGTACACACATTTGTATGTTCCAGTGTCTGAAAATCTAGCTGACGTGATTTCCACAACAGAGACGGTGTCCATTGATTTAACATGCTTTCTTTGTACACTGGTAAGCTTTTCCCATACCACAGTGTCATTCCCGGAGCAGGTGAAGTTAACATTTTGCCCTTTGATCACAACAAGTTCATCCAAAGGAGGCTCAATGACGGGAGAGCCCAGACCTAGAAAAGGAAAAATACTAAATTAATATTGAGAGGTAACTCATTACACCCATAAATAACTTCTCAGGACCCTGTTTCTAGATAAATGAGTCCACTTATTTTTGATGTATGTAACAAGTTAACAACATTAGCAGCTGAGCATACAAATATTATTTTGGAAAAATCTACATTTTTGAAATTTTGTTTTATAATTAAGGGATTCATTTTAATCAGTTATACCATATCAATATGCAATTAGTCAGACCCAACGTTTTTAAATATATATATATATATATATATATATATATATATATATATATATATATATACACACACACATACAGTGCCTTGCAAAAGTATTCACCCACCTCCACTTTTTACCTATTTTGTTACATTACAGCCTTAAGTTCAATGTTTTGTTAATCTGAATTTTATGTGATGGATCAGAACACAATAGTCTAAGTTGGTGAAGTGAAATGAGAAAAATATATACTGTACATAAAACTATTTTTTAGAAATAGAAAACAGAAAATTGGCATGTGCGTATGTATTCACCCCCTTTGTTTTGAAGCCCATAAAAAGCTCAGGTGCAACCAATTACCTTCAGAAGTCAAATAATTAGTGAAATGATGTCCACCTGTGTGCAATCTAAGTGTCACATGATCTGTCATTACATATACACACCTTTTTTTTGGAAGGCCCCATAGGCTGCAACACCTAAGCAAGAGGCACCACTAACCAAACACTGCCATGAAGACCAAGTAACTCTCCAATCAAGTAAGGGTCAATGTTGTTGAGAAGTATATGTCAGGGTTAGGTTATAAAAACATATCCAAATCTTTGATGATCCCCAGGAGCACCATCAAATCTATCATAACCAAATGGAAAGAACATGTCACAACAGCAAACCTGCCAAGAGACAACCACCCACCAAAACTAACGGACCAGGCAAGAACGGCATTAATCAGAGAGGCAGCATAGACACCTAAGGTAACACTGGAGGAGCTGCAGGGTTCCACAGCAGAGACTGGAGTATCTGTACATAGGACGACAATAAGCAGTACGCTCCGTATAGTTGGGCTTTATGGCAGAGTGGCCAGAAGAAAGCTATTACTTTCAGCAAAAAACAAAATGGCGCATTTTGAGTTTATGAAAAGACATGTGGGAGACTCCCAAAATGTATATAGGAAGGTGTTCTGGTCTGATGAAAGTAAAATTGAACTCTTCAGCCATTAAAGAAAATGTTATGTCTGGCGCAAAACCAACAAATCATATCACCCAAAGAACACCATCCCCATCATGGTCAGAAACTGGTCAGAGTTGAGGGAAAGATGGATGGTCTTGAATACAGGGATATTCTTGAGCAAAACCTGTACCACTCTGTGCGTGATTTGAGGTTAGGACGGAGGTTCACATTCCAGCAGGACAATGACCCCAAACACACTGCTAAAGCAACACTTGAGTGGTTTAAGGGGAAACATGTAAATGTGTTGGAATGGCCTAGTCAAAGCCTCAATCCAACAGAAAATCAGACTTAAAGATTGCTGTTCACAAGCGCAAACCATCCAACTTGAAGGAGCTGGAGCAGTTTTGCAAGGAGGAATGGGCAAAAATCCCAGTGGTAAGATGTGGCAAGCTCATTGAGACTTATCAAAAGCAACTTGGAGCTGTGATTGCTGCAAAAGGTGGCTCTACAAAGTATTGACTTTAGGGGGGTGAATAGTTATGCACATTGACTTTTTCTGTTATTTTGTCCTATTTGTGAAAAAAAAAAAAAAAACATCTTCAAAGTTGTGGTCATGTTATTTAAAGTAAATGATGCAAATCCTCAAACAATCCATGTTAATTCCAGGTTATGAGGCAACAAAACAAAAAAATGCCAAGGGGGGGGGGGTTGAATACTTTTGCAAGGTACTGTATCACATATTATAGTTGTTAAACTGCGAGACGTCGTCACGCTTTGCGTGGTGCGTACAAGTTTGGCAATGAGCACCGCAGGAACTCATCGATGTGGGCCTCGCATAGCGAGGCGAGCCGTTAACACGTAGTAAATACATGCCAAAGACTTTTATCAAATAAACATAACAAGCAGGGATGTTATTAAAGGGATATTATAATCCCATATTACCTGTATACTCTACTAAATAGATCAACTTAAAGGTATATCTAAGTTTCCCTGTTGTACCCTTTCTAATCTTATACATGCTGCTTATATCAGACACACACATTACATTGAGAGCTGCTTACATAGTCACATTGTACCCACCAATAAAAACATTGCATTTGGGTGCAGATTTTAAGCATTTACTAGCCTTCAAGCCAGCAGCAGCTCAATGCAGAGATCTGCACATTAATGTCTGGGCTCCTCCTTGCTTCCTTGTGTAGTGGCTTACATATTGCATGATGCCTTCCTGCACAAACTGCCATCACTAATTGATACAATGTATTAGCTGCCTGGGATTGAAATGAAAATGAACTATGACATTTATGCAAATTTTAGCAGGGCGTTCTAGGGGGGTTAACTCTGAAAATCAACTGCATGCAAACTTGAGATATTTAGCAAACTTAAGGTTAAGTATAACAATGTTTATTTTTATTATTTTTCCATGCAGAATTTTTTTTTTATACACTTCCGATTCTCCTCTATAAGATGCATTCATAATCCCGGTAAAGAACCACAATGGTCATATTTTTTTAAAATGTAAAATTACTGTTTTGAGGAACTACACTTAAAAATGTGCAATATATTTTTAGAATGTGAAAAAGAAATACAGACTATAATGTATTATATTTTATATGCAGTTACGTGGCTACAGAAGCTACCATTTTGCCTTCAGCAGAACAACTGTCTGTTGGGGGAGAATTCTATAT
Source organism: Discoglossus pictus (assembly GCA_027410445.1). NCBI lineage: Eukaryota > Metazoa > Chordata > Amphibia > Anura > Alytidae > Discoglossus > Discoglossus pictus. The sequence continues at coordinate 46,887,345 of CM050167.1, read as the reverse complement.
AAGGGTCAGCTAGAGTTTTCCCCTTAAAACTACAAAAAGGACGTTCTGATAACGTTATCGCTTGCTTCCCTCAGATAGCTGTAATCATGTTCTCACGTACAACACCTTTAAAGCCTGACCATTTTCGAGAGTTAGGACTGGCGGGGTATATTTTTACCTTGTGGTCAGTGGTAAGGTCCATGGCTAATCTGCTTCTAGACAGTTTCTCACTTTATCTATCTTGGTTCTTTAGCCTGGGCTTCCTTGTATGGCTACATGCCTGATATTGTCGCTTATCTCTGTAATCAAGGAAACTGTCTTTTTTCTATATATACAAAGATCTATAAACTCTTTGGATGCTCATTGTCACCAGCAAATATGCTTGTGGTTATGCTTGAATGTGGGGTATCTAAGTCTATTCTAGTATTTTGTATTTAAAACAACTCCCATACAGCTACAGTCACATTTGTTTAGGCCTATTAGAGAGTCAAAATGTATGTTTAGGCAAAGTTCTTCAGAGCCATTCAGTGCATTCATGTTGTAATCCAGGCACATTTCATTTATTTAAAAAAAAAAAAAAAATTCTAGAAAAGGATGTTTTTATTGTGTCCGATATTTGATTTATCTTGAAAAACTTCTAATTTTCTTTTAAAGGAATAGCAATTCATCTTTTTCTCCTTTTTCCCTTCATTCTCTCTTCTCTTCCCCCTTCCCTTCTTTCTTCTCCCTTCTACTTTCCTTTCCTCTCTTCTTTTTACTTATCCTTTTCTCTACCCATTTCCCCTTCAACCCCCAATTTAATTTATTCAATCTCTTTTAGTGATGTTTATAACCGTGATTAATCAAACAAACATATCTTTCAAATCTCATCATGTGGTTTATCTTTTACATCATTAATGTTGTGTCTAATATCTGTGTAAATGGATAGGTATTAATTAAAATGGTGCTTTTTGATGGAAAGTCTGTGAAAAATCATGCTTATATGTAATTTTTTGGCTGGTTTCCCCAATTTAACAGCCCCTTTCACATACAGTATAGTGTTCTTATAGCGCCAGACTTGCTCTAAGAGTGAATTTACTGCTATAAAGAAATGGGTTCCCTGTTAGTCCACAGCCGCAACCTGGGATTGATTCTAGTCAGGGAACCAAGACGTCACACTACCCTCAAGCCAGGCAGGCTTGGGCCTGGTCAGTACTTTGATGGGAGGCCACCTAGGAATACCAGGAGCTGTATGCTGTGGCCCACTGGAAGAGGAACTGGTAACCCATTCCAGAATCTCTACAATGAAAACAAAGTAGATCAACATGGTGTGTTGCGTTCCTTGAGTTCACGCCGATCGAACACAATTGAGCGACACAAACACATGAAGAAATGCTTTGTTGACATGGCTGCAATTTGCGTGCATAACCAGAACTACATTTTGCAAAGCCAACAAGTATTAAAACCACAACTCCCAGCGAGATCAGTTTTACGTTTTGCAAATTCAGCATAAATTTAGGAAATCAAGGAACTGAGACTCACAGTTTTGTGTCACTACTGAGAAAAGTTGCCTACAAACTATATGGAGCCTTCGTAAGACTCAGGAAACATATTGCATCAGGCAATTTCTTGTTCCCTACTCACTATAATTGTTTCTGTTACTTCTGCTTTCTCACCCTTCACCATCCTATACTATCACCTAAAGCGATATAGAACGCAAATGGTCTATAATGTATTAAATATCACAGTTGTTATGCCCACAAAGTAAGTGTTCTGATGTTCAAACAATCATCATATACCTCCCCATATTTAAATGAATGCCTTATATACAGATTATCCACATGACAGTTGTCTGTGGGGATGTAATTTAGCTCTGCATTAAAATCATTGCAAGACTTTCATTGGTTGTTAAAATCAAATGCCTCAATAACACTTGATGATGTCCGATTATCCGTAATTCTTTGGGAAATAAAATATACATTTTTATAAAAATTAACAAACTCAAAGAAAAACAATGGTTACTATTAATCCTTTTGGAATGCCAGGCCTTTTTAAAGGGACATTGTTTCTCTATAGTAACAGTAATAACTTTTGAAGAATTAAACCTAAAAAATAAAAAATGTTCTTAAAAAGTAAAAGAAAAATCCATTCTTTAATTTATTAGCCATTATATGAAACTATTCAGATCTTTCCAATTATGAGTACTCCAGCAGTGGCAGCAGCAGTTGCAGCAAGGAGCTGCTAGATGGCTCTGCCAAAATTGTATACAATTTCCAAGCTTAAACCGTTACCTTTACCCTAACCCTAAAGCTAGGACATCTGCAGCAAATGCTTGGCAGTGACATCTAGATGTTCACCGCCACTGCCGTCGCCTGCGCTGGTGGTGTGCTGGAGTACACATAACAGGAAAACAAATAAACAAGAAACACAACTGTGCATCATTTATGTGATAAATCTAGTATAATGTTTTGCACTCTCTCCTAAGCCAAGCAAATGACCGTCAATTAGTTTTTCTCACGAGTATAATGCAATACATTGTATATATGTAACAGGAAGTAATGGTTAGTGCTGTCAAAATACTTAAATGACCACTGTAAGCCCATGTTTTATAATATGCCTGATGAACTGCATTTGTTCGTTGCCAAAATGTTTTTAGAAAGTAAAACAAATAAATACAGCACTTAATTTATTAACTAATATATGCAATCATTTCTGCAGCAAGAACTGCTATTTTGTTTTGGTTTGTTTATCCCAAGGTTCTGGTTCTCAAACTTTTTTTTTCCATGGACCACTCAAATGTTCATCAGGGCTATGGAGGACACATGAATACTACAGATGATTTTCATGGACCACTTAAAGGGATATGTAAGTGAGCTGGATTATGAGTGCATCTGACAGATAAGAATTAATAGTGTATGAAAACATTTTTTTTGCATGAGAAAATACCAAAATAAGCATTTAAACATTTAACTTTTAATTTCTGTCATTTGAAACTTAGGGTTAACACCCTCCAAACCCAGGCTAAACTGGTATACAATTTGAAGTTTTGTTTTGGCCAATCAGGAGGAAGTAAAGACTGAAACATTTGTATCACAGCCTGGCACTTGCTGTCTGTTTTTTTTTTCTCTCTGCCTGTCTCCTTATGGGCAATTTTAGCTGTGACTGCACCAACCACCATTTCCTTTACAGGTCACACCCTTCTATTTTGCACTGTGCTGTATTGGAATATTATTATCGTTTATTTGTAAAGTACCAGTATATTCCGTAGCGCTATAAATAGGTTACGATCAGGGCAAAACAATAGCGATATTAACACTTTGCATAGAATGGAGGGCCCTGTCTTTGAGCTTAGAATCCAGTGTCCATAGTGTTTTCCCCAAAGCACCATGCACGATTGAAAACTTTCAAACTTGCAATCTAAAGGAATATAGGCAGTGGATTAGTGGATTTATAAACCATATAGGTGAGTATTAAGTATAACAAATCACAGGCATCTGCAGACCACAATGTGCATGTAGCTTGAAGGGGATAGTTATCTAAGAGGGGTTTGCTGTTCCAAAGAGTTTTATTTTCAAGTGTGCTATTTAGAGAGACAATTTTCAACAAATGTGACAACAGATCTTATCTGAATCCACTGTTCCTCCAACTCCTTCCAGGTATCTAATCCATTTAGGATTAAAGCGAAATGGACTACAAGTTAAATTTTAAAGCTGTAATTATGTAAACGGTGTAAAAACAAGTTCTTCAAAAGCGCATACTATAAATATGACACCAGGGGATAAAATATTGATCCAAGTTATTTGATCAAATTTTGTCAAAAGCTCCTTTGGAATTTTGAAGAGTTTAGTGAATGCAGTCTTTAATACATGTTTTGTGATTTGAAAAGAAGATATTATCTTTACCTGAGATTGATCCAGTATGTATTGCAAAATGCAGCCTTTGCTCCAATAAGATGAGTGTTACAAGCGTGCAGGGAGAGCGCATGATGTGTGGTAGAGCTGTGTCTACAGAGGTTAGTAAAGCAGAGGTCCTAACTTGCCTGGACTATCACAATTGTATTAAGCTTCATTGCAATCTTACAAACCTCTGGAGAGATCAAAGACTTAGGGTCCCAGAAAGGTTACATCTACCACTCAAACTGAAATTTGGAGAAACATTCAAATAGGGTTGTTAAGATAATGGGATCAGTGGACATAAGGAGGATGGGGATTCAAGGGTAATCCAGAATATTTTTTTTTGGGGGGGGGGGGGGGGGGAGGGATAAGAGAAAACAAGGGGGGCAACAAACTTCCTGTTTGGAAATGATGGCCCTGACCAAAAATAATTTCCCCTGCTCTATACAAAAAAATATATTTTCAATAATATGTATTTGTTTAAATTTGTAAATGATGGGTACTGCCGTATGGTTGTTTTTCCTTTCCCTTGTGTGGGAGGAATTAGATGTTACGTAGTATTTAGACTACTTTTAAAGTACTTATTTAATATTTTATTTGCTTTTTAAAAATATATTTTGCTTTTAAGTTGTTTTCTATAAATTATTATGCTGAAAAAAATATGTACTTAACAGCCATTTAACTCACTGTGGGGGGAGGGGGGATTAATTAGTCATCTCAAGTGCATCTCCTGATTTACAGCCTTATTAAATTGCGATTCGGCCAATTGAATAGGGCTCTATATAAGCACACAGCATATTTTTTTTACAGAAGTCTTTAGTTAGTGAACTTCTATCCAAAAGCAAGGTCTTCACTAACTAAAAACAACATACTCTGTGCTTATATAAAGCCCTATTCAATTGGCCGCATTGCAATTTAATAAGGCTACTACTGTATGTACTATTTCTTAAGGGGGAAAAACAGCCCTTCTCGTGTTAGCTCTACTCTTTTCACATCACCTCAGGTGAGAAAGTGCTTAGTAAATCCCCCTGTATTGAAAGAACTGTTTATGGACTAGATGACTTAGTTTTACATAATTTGGGATTTTTTTTATAAGCAGGATTATCTAAAAGGAACATGAATGATATCTTTAAATAAACCTCAGTCACCAATCTTCTTAAAAAGGTATTCTGGCACCCGAGCGAGGAACGTTTAGTTATAAATAGAGTTCTCTAGACAATAAATTTACACATAATCACATGACTTCACTACAGCAAGAAGAGAGACAAACTACTGTGGGCATAATGTGAAAACAATACAAGTAAGTATTAAGAAATTACCTATTATATACTTAGTGAAAAATCTTAAAACAAAAAACAATCTTATCATGGCAAGTAAATCTTATGGAACAAACCAGAAAATAGACCAATTATTAGACTTAAGTGAAATCTGTATATCTAAATCATATATATATATATATATATATATATATATATATATATATATATATATATATATATATATATATATATATATATATATATATTTACAATTAATATTATTAATAATTCTCTTTATTTATAAAGTACCAACATTTTCCATAGTGCTATTTACAAGTAACATACAATACAATTAGCAAATTATAGACAAAATTCTAAGAAATCTTATGGAACAAACCAGAAAATAGACCAATTACAGTGAAATCTGTATCTCTAAATCATATATATATATGTATATATATATATATATATATATATATATATATATATATATATACATACATATACATATACATACACACACACACACACATGTACACCTTAAAAAAGATCAGATGGTATCTGAACACTGTAATATGTAGAATAAGTTAGAATCTAGTACTCTGGAAAACTGTACAAAGAGTCATGTGAGGGGCATTGCTATATTTGATTATTTAGCAAAACTTGTATCCATCTCAAAATCCCAAGAAAGTCAATGCTCCCATTGCATTCTCCGAGATGGGCCTGGGTGCAAATGAGCTCACAATATTTTTATTTTGTGGTATTCTGAGTTTTCTGACTTATTCTACATTTTGCATTTGCAAATGTAAACACGTGTGCAGTTTACACTACTAAGCCCGAATGGGATATGGCTTCTATCTCTCTTTTACAACTATATATATATATATATATATATATATATATATATATATATATATATCCAAGTAATTGTTGCCTCTGACAAATATCTCCAAATCAAGAGCAGGGAGTGATATCTGTAGCAAGTTGAGCAATATCAACTAAATAACTCCAAAACTACAGCATAGAGAAATAACAAAAAATGAAATGTTTGTATCCAATCATTGATCATTAGGTTTGCAGTCCAGAGATTCACAAGGTTTCCTACTATACTGTAGACTGTTCATCTTTGCATAAAAATATTTGAATTGCATTATGAATTTTTAAATGCATTATAAAACTTGTTGACAGTAGTTTTCCTTTGATCCTTTTAGGCAGATAAATAGATAACGTTGATGGTCCTATTGTTTACCACTGGATATACTAGCCCCAATTGCAATACCTCCTCCTATTTATAGGCCAGATACAATTTCTAGATTTTTTTATACAACTGACAAATTATATATTTTAACAATTTCTTTATAGAGATTTGTACATTTTTTATAAACTATTTATATGGTCCGTTAACATTTAAAGTTTAACTCTATATTATTCTATAGCTACTATCCTTCTGAAATGTATTTTTTCCCAATACATATAATGACATTTTACCCCCAGAATCATAACACTTAGTAAATAGTATTCTTTTTCCAATAAATATGTTGACCTTAATGAATAAGACTTTGGCTCTTTATTTGTTGTTATTGTGCAATGAGGGAGAAGTAAAGAGAGAATCTGACAGAGCGAGGACAGTATATTGTCAGCACAAAACAAAGGTTACATTTTTGCTTATTGCAATAGAATTTGCAATATCTGCTATATGTTGTCAGCAAATGCTATGGGATTGTTGTGAAACTCACCTTACTGTAAACTGTGGCAAAATAAAAACTATAAAAATAGTTTTTTTGGCTTTGCAGCTAAAATGTACTGGTAATTTCACATGGTAATCTTTAGAGACATTTTATTGACAATGCTTCCGTCTACTGTAGGAGGAGCAAACTCTTGCTCCCAAGTCATATTATCTATAAATTATATATGAAAAAAGAAAAAATCATGCGATATTTAAAAAAAATTTATACTCTCAACACTCCTTCTCATAGGTGAGAAGTTAGCTAAAGGCAATATTATATTACTGACTAAATGCTTTCATTGCCCCTCTTTAAGAAGTCTGTTAATGCTCATCAAGTGACATGTGGATATTATCCACAAAGGCTCTTATTTGCTATCAACATACAATTACACATTGTTGTTTGGGTTTTCTATATTACGACATGTTGCCAGAAAATAGCAAACATTCAGGGAAATGTTTCACCCCCACTTCCTCTAAGTATAGTAACTGTTGTTGATCTTAGGAACAAATGGTCACTATTGTGTAGCTTGCATTCATTGTTGTTTGATCAGTAATATATACGCAGTCAAATCTTCCACTTATATTACTGATAAAAAAATGTGTGATAAGAACATATAAATACAGTTTGTAAATGGGCATCCAACATGCAGGCCCCAATGGCTTCCCATGGGACTTTACATGAAGTTGGGAAAATGTGTTCTTCTTGTACTGCACACACCACAACTTCCAGATAATTATTTCTTGCTTTACCTTATTCTTCTCCTTACAATTCATCTTTTTCATCTCTCCCAAACCGTGAATTTTCCAAATGACATGTAATTAAAGGATCACTTTAGTCAATTTTAAAATATCATTTTTTTGAAGAACTACACTTGAAAATAGGCAACATGTTTTTATTAGGTTAAAAATATAAACTTTGATTTATTACCATTTTATATGCAATTATTCTGCAGTTGCAACTATCAATTTTTGGTTTCTCTATCTACTGTGTGAGGGGAGTGGGGACTTCCATCTGCACAATGTAATGATGGAAGCTAAAACTACCAGTGTTTTCAATAGAACTGAAGACCTGTTTTCCTTCGTTTCCACGGACACTAAGGATGCTGGTTAGTAACATGTAAATGAGTCCCAAAAAATACCACCTTTTTCACCCTTAGCCCATTTAACTTTGGAATCCATTTAGCCATATTTGCACTACTCTCAGGAAGGCTTTAGAACATTTGGATTAGGACACAGTAACAGAAATCTACCTCACAGACTGAAGTTTTGACCTTGATGAGGTTGGTTCTGGCAGTTGTAAAATGAGACTGGAGAGATACTTCATGGCCCTGTACTTTATGGAGTCCCTCATACCAGTGCCCCTGATAAGCCACTCCATTGGTGTTCCTGTGTACAGCACATACACATTACGAGTTAGAGCCCTGGGAATGCAGTAAAAACTCTCTAGGAGCTTTTTTTCCCCCCTTACGTCTACACAAATGTAAATCTTTCACTTCCCCAGTATTGCAGCAGTCAGCTCAAGATCCGTAAATCTTGCTCTTTTGCAGCAACTGATTTCTGTGCATGGAACAGCCAAATCAAGCTTTGCGGATAAGATGGACCTAGCAGCCAATAGGAAATGTGAAAGTCATAAATCTTAGAATCAGGGGGAAGTGCATGAATTACTACCCTAACTATCTACAGCAAGGAAACAGAGAGATCTATATACATAAAGTAATCATTTTTATTTATTTATTTATTTTGAGATTAAAAAGATGTGACAATTGAATTTATAGGTTCAATAAATAAAAATATGTTTATTTTGTGTTAAAATATGATATATTTATAGACAATGCATTACAGTGTTTGCTCCTAGGCAACATGGTTTTGGGATGTGTATTTACCCCTTGAGTACTGGTTTGTTTGTTACGCTGGATTTTGAATCATAAAACGTGCTTAATACCAACATATCATATATTTTTATTACACATATGTTGATATCGGATTGTTAAGTATCAAATAATGTTGAAATATCATAATTTTTTAGTGTTTTTGTGCTATACTGTCACTTTAAATTCTTCTGGGAAGCGCAGCAAAGGTTTTCAAAGCATATGCAAGTGGTCTCTGGTACTTGTAATTTTTTGTACTGTTTTTCAGTTACTGCCCTGATTTGCAAGTGATCCGTAAAATCTTATTAGCATAGGGTTTGGGTGTCAGAGTGTTAGGGAGGAACTCATAATTTATTTTCAGTGCAAAACTCAATGGAGATTTTTGCCTTGCTTTTCATCTGTGTCCTGAAGTTCACTCGGAGCAGTTTGCTCGCAATGTTTTAGGGATGGGGACTTAACATAGCTAGGGAGGGTTTACTCTTCAGTTAGGGCGCTCGCAATAGCTTTTTCTGAGATTTATATGAGGCCCTTAGCTAGAACTTATCATACTGCATGCAGAAATGTTAATTGCTGTAAAAATAATAAGGGATACAGTCATATGTTTGTGTTACAGGGATTTCCAAACAAATACTATGAAAAACACTGGTGTAGTCTGTATTTAAAGGTTGGATATTATAATACCAATGAGTTCTTGCAATAGTGATACAGTCAAAGTAATGTTCAAGACCCTGCAGATCTCTCAAAAACATGTATCCACCAAGTGGACTGATAGATAACTCCTTTGACTTTAAAGAACAGAAGATAATAAATTGATTACCCAGTAAGAAGAATGCAAGCAAGAGAATAATTTTAACTTAATCTGCTGAAATATATATTCATAACTGTATCAGCATATTGCAAATTGCCTTTTAAATGTATCAAAAATGTTCTTGAATAGAATTATGTGTATCAAAAAGATCAATGGAAATGTTCATAAGAAATGTATCAGTGTTCCATAACAGCAACAATTTATCAAGATTACAGTACAAATAAAATAACAAAATGAAAGAAAACATGTTTAAATGTAAACAGAACTTTAATGACCTTAAAATTATTTTAGTTCAACTTGAAATCTTCATATTACTTGACTCTCAAAAAATTCTAAATTTCTTTCAATAATGAATGATTTTCCATTGAATATAAGTTCAATGGAAAGGTAACTACCATATTTTAATCCTTGGAGAAAAAGTTGGTTGAAGAGGAAACTTTTGGGTTTCGTCAGCTATGAAAACACTTCCAGGCGGTTCTCCAAATAAATGGTTCTCAATCTTTAGACTAACATGACACACTTATATGGAACAAAAAATATAAATGGCACACTCAACTCAATTTCTTAAACTTGTATGTAAACCTCCACATATTCATGGAGGTTTACACATATGATCTCCTCCTGTTTCTATTTTAATCTCAGTAATATGTACCTATTACCCTCTTGATAAAGTTTCAGGGCAAAGGGATGAAATAGGTCAAGCTATTTTAAAGTCTTTCTGTTCTGCTGTTTTTGTACTTGACCCCTATCTACTTTTCTCCAAGCAAGATCTGGCCTGCTTCATCAATAAAATTACCTGTTACCAAGATTACCTGCTACTTGATGTTCTGTCCACTAACTCCAGGTTAACAGTTGCAGAACCGTTCTGGACATGGCTAAGCAGCTTTGCATACATTTTAATGTAAGTGTTTTAATTAATTGCAATTTTACTAATCATTGGTTGTATCCTATTATCTCCCTATCACCAACTACTAGCAACACAAGCATTTATTCTGCCAAAAGGAACATTTATGTGGACAGGCGCCTTCCAAGTAAAAGGCAACAAGGAATAGATTCACGGAAAGAAACAATTCCAGTTAAATCATGAAATTATGATAAAGAAAGATGCAAGCATATTCCAATTGCCTAGGTTTCCTTTAATCTACAATTCTAAAGTTAACATAGATATTCTAGAACTCTTTAATAAAAGAAGAGTCAATAAAAGTCTATCTGCATTCCAAATGCTTATGTTCGTGTCAATTGAAAGCTCAATAACATGGTCTTCCATTATTTTCATTGTGTGGAAATTGTGTATACTAGTACCTAACCTCTGTATAGCGCTACGGAATCTGTTGGCGCGTTACAAAATAAAAGGATAATAATAATCAAACCGCTGATTCATCATGTGTGACTGGCAATGTTGTGCAGTATTGTATCCTTGTGTAATATTTCCATTTGGTAGAATTGTGAGGGGGCTGGCTTGGACTGTGAGGGACACTCTAGAATATTATTTTATTTATTAAGAATACATAAATTCAACAAGATGTCTCTGTATTAGCAATAGTATTATAGCAAGCCAGAAAGTACCCTGTAAAAGCATGTTCATCTGAGGGACTAGATTGATGATGGGCAACATGTTGTAGAATTAATATATATACATCAACTTTGTTAGTACCACTGGTTTCATTAGAAGAAATGGAAATCTTTCTAGCTTAAGAAAATCTTACATGTGATGTTTGTCTAGGAAGCTCCACCAACACAATTAGGAAATTTCAGGATTAATTTAGTTATATCAAAATATAAAACAGTGAAATATGCATCAGTTTTAAAAATTCTAAAACTTTATTTTCTTTTTATTTGTAAACAAATTCTCTATATCAAAGTATCTTTAACTATTTTTTTAACCTGATTGTGTTATCAGTTTTATAAATACACAGAAATAACTAAATATCCATGGCTAAAAATATAATTAAGAAATGAATACCCTATGTTAGTTGGCAAGGAATTAGACACCTACCATATCTGACGTTTAGTATAATCAGCAGGGTCAGTACTGCTGCCCTCATTGTGCCCCAATCAGCAGCTGGTATCCTGTGCCCTGTAGTAGGTCTCTAGGAGAACGGTCCTGTTAGATAAGGAGACCAAAATATAATGATTGCTCCACTTACAGATGAAACTATTGTGTCTCTGTACTTCTGTTTTTTGTATTGCTCACTAGACATGAGAAACTGCTTAAAACAAGACAGCCTCTAAAATAGAACAGGGGGCAAGAGGTATGGCTAAAAGAGAGAAGTTTTCACAGACAGCAGGCAGTTAAAAAGTCATCTATAATGAAGAGATATTTATTAACAATCAATATTAATAAATTAACCAAGTGTGCATTGGCTTTACTTACATGTGTTCGCTTGTCTCCTCGTACTGGTGTTTTGTTTATTATAACTTTCAGGTGTCTCCTATGTTTTATTGCCCCAGACATAATTATTAGAATCTTCTCTTTTACTTACTCCCGGCCCTATCTCTCCATGCTTTCTTGCACTTGCCTTGTTCTTTCACTCTACACTGCATCTTCTATGTGCTCTCCCTCACTTTCTTCTGTCTCTTTGTTTTCTATGCGCTTTCTCCTTTTGCAGGATTTCAATTTCAATGTACTTTCTCTCACTCTGTTCTTGCTCATTTCCCTCCTCGTTTTCATTATCTCTCTATTTCTATCTTTCATCTGCACCCTCTTCCATTCCCTCTACTTCTCTTTTCCTTGCACTCTTGTTTCCATATATATTTCTACTTTACTCTCTCAGCTGTCTGTTTTCTTTTATATTACACATCTTTTACTTTTCGATGTTCTCAGTCTCTTTTCCTCACAGATTTTTCCTGTGCTTTATCACTCTTTGTCTCGTCTATTCTCTTTTGTTTTTTCTAGACTATATTTCCCATTCTCACTCTATTTCTCCTTTTCTTGTACTCTTTTCCACTCTCTGTTGCTCTCTTTTCTGAAAACTATGTTATGTTCTCTAACTGCTTCATTTTACTTTGCATTCTCTTTTCCATTCACTCTATTTCATTCTTTCCCTTCACTCTCATTCTTTTTTCCTGCATTCTTTTTCATTCTCCATTTCTCTTTTATCTGCCCTTTTATTTCCATTCCCTCCCTCTTGGCCTCTTTTTTTTTTTTTTTTTTACTGTAGTCTCTTTTCCATTCTCTCACACTGTCTGTTTCTCTTTTCCCCTAAACTCTCTTTTCCATTCTCTCAAAACTTTATGTTTTTTCTCTGGGATCTTTTCCATTCTCTCTCTTTTTTAGTTTCCCTGCACTCTTTTGCATTCTCTCTCTTTTTCTTTTATATATCAATTTTCTTTTTTATTCTATTTCAATTTCTCTTTACCATTCTCTCTCTCTCATTTTCTCTTCTCTGTGCTGCTCTTTTTTGGTTCTCTCTCTCTCTATTTCTCTCTTTTCTCTTCATCTCCTACTCGTTTCCTTATTGTTTCGGCTTTTTTTCCCTCCTTGATCTTTTCCTCCCCTCTCTTTCTATTTCCCTTAGTCATACTCTATCTATCTTTTTTACTTTTTCCTCCTGTTGCAACAAAATTGATTAAAAGATGACTTCATCTGTAATTTAAACAAAGTTTAGTTGGTGGAGGAAAATATGTGAAGGTTGCTGGCCAAGTAACCATAGTGTTTCAACTTAGTAAATATCTCTAAATTATAGTTGCTCTGTTTTATTTTTAGAATTGTCCATGCTCCAGTTACTTAAGCCATATTTGTTGCCTCAATGGACAGTGAGTTCAACTATTAGCATTTCACATATCCCCTTATTTATTAAAGTAGTCACAGAATAAAAGCATACATCTTGCTTTGCCACCCTCATTCACTGAATGAGACTAGCGACTTGCCTGTCAAAAAATGACAGCAATAAAATGTAAATGCAGAGAATGCGATTTTGCACCTAATGTGAGTGTCTTCCTCCATGAATATAGTTTATTTTTGTAATTTGCCCTATTTGTTTTATTCTTCTTACCTGTACTTTTCCATGTGTTGTTCCATTTATATAAAAAAGGACAACAATTATTTGAATAATTAGTCAATATATTGTTATAACATGCAACTTGCATCTTTTTTCAACTCACGAACAATAGTTTTGTGAAATATATATTTTTTTTTATTGTAATGTATACACTAATATTTGAAGAATGTGTAAACTTATTTTTAAACAATTTATAACTTATTTGCAATATTGAATCCAGAGGAAGGCAAACAGTAAAAACCCAAGTGAAACTTAGCCAATTGTCTAAAACTGTGAAAGAAAAAAAAATTCCTTCCTGACCCCAAATATTGCCGATCGGCTTACTCCCTGGATGAATACTTTCTCTTTAATTATACATTAGAAGTCCCAAAGAAATGCAATAAAACCACTAAATCCATACATTTAAACCAATAACTAAACACAATGCAAGTGCGAAGTATATTCAATGGTACCCGCACAGGTTGTAATATGAATGTTAGACTGTGTGAACGGAGTAATACACAGTGCATTTAGACTTTCTGTGCCTCATCTATGTTTACACAGAGTTTTCATTTCTGAACCTGGTTATTGCGTTTCGCCAACCTGTTTGGGAAGCACTGGGTAATGGTTTTACTATTTTTATTAAACTTTCAACATCTTCTAAGATATAATATTTACAGTACAGACAGTCACATCACATATATAGTTGTCAGCAGTGCGGGTCGCTGCTAACGCTTGCGGGCTCGCATAGCAAGCCCGCCGCAACTGCGGACCTCGCAAGGTGAGGGCCGCAGTTGCTGGCATGGAGCGGGCCGCGCTCATCCCTACGATTTTAGGAGCGCAAATGTGGACCCTTGCGAAGTGAGGGGCCGCATTTGCGGAGGTGGAGGCTCTATGGACTTACACAAAAAAATACGAACGGCGGCACTTAGAACGGAAAATTTACGGACTTATCATAAAAAAATACCAGACACAGGACTTAGAAAAAAACACATTACGACCTCGCGTGAACCTGAAAACACAATAAATACCCACAAAAAATACATAAAAAGCTTCCCCACAGCAAGGGGGGGGGCTCCCATGACCTCTGCAAGTGAAATTACACCTCAATTTAAGTCCAAATTCACGAGTTTAGATACACGAAAATCCCCTAAGCGACAGAAAAAATGGCTTCCGAAAAAAACGGAAAGGAGGGTACAGGACACTAAAGACGCAAAACACCACCAAGCACATACGGATTTTCCAAAAAGCAGTACGAGGTACAACATACACTCTTAACAAGGACGCTACATCATACACAGCCGCGTACCACATACAGATTCACCACCATTACACAATGCGGAAGTACACAGCTACCCTAACTGCTTTCCCTTGCGCACGCAGCCTATTTAAACTACACACTGCACACATTGCTGACACTTACACCTCAGCTCCACAACACTGCAATCCTACATTGTATGCTGCAGCAACATCAAAACAGATTGTCAGCTCTTCAGCACAATGCTTCCTGCATATATTACTTCCAAATAGGTAAAAGTATATTAATTATTGCATTAGCATACAAAAACAAATATACAGAAACCCCCCAAAAAATATCACAATAAACAAAACAAATACAACAGCCTCACAATGAGCGCCAAAGGAGCTCACTGCGAGCCACGCAATGAGCGCCGAAGGTGCTCGGACCACCAACAAAATTAATGTCTCGATCAAACAGCATTACCTGCCTTACAATTTTATTAACGTAATTTTTTGACGGGCAAGTCGATAGTCCTTTAATAAAATCGCTAAACTTGAAATGTATGAAAATGGCAAATATAGTTGCTGTGGTGCAAATAGTGTTTCACTTTTCCATCGTTTAATAACTGATGCTCATTTCCAAATGTTTATTTGTAGTGCAAATGGGACATCGAGTTGTCTGTGGTCAAATAGTGTTTACTGTAAAAGGAGTCCAATGGACTTTCCAGTTTGTCAATGCCAATTTCAAATTTCTTGTTTGCCGGTGTTTTTTTTGTTTTACTTTTGTTGCTGAACTTACAGCACCTCATAATAAACTATATTTTTAGTGAAAATTCTCCCATCATTTAACAACTCACCCTGACTTTCGTTTTTTTCCACTAAAACTTTAATGTTTTCTGGATTTTTGCAGCGGGAAAACGCCACATAGAGTTGTCCATGGGCAAATAATGGTTCCTCTAAAAAGACTCCAACGGACAAGTTTGCCCTTGTGATTTATTAATGGCCATATCAAATGCCATGATGATGGGAAATTGTCTCCTTTAAAAGACAAAAGGCAAACCACTCTCACTTGGAGCCAAATCAATTCTTGGTATAAAATCCTGTTCACTTTTATGGGTACCATTCAGAATTTCTGCATGTACGAAATGATCTCTTAAATCCTGCACAATTAATCTGGTCCCATTACAAAGCCTTTTAGTTGGGTTTATATTTCTCAGTAACATGAGGATTGCCCCTATTTTCAGCTGTAAAATATGTGGTGGCATTCCAGATGGTGTTAATGAATTGATAAATGCAGTTGTAACGTTGGCCTCACTGTCTTTGTCAACAGCCAGAACAGAATCTGCACTGTAATAATCTGTGTTGCAGTGATTCAATTCAATATTTCATGATTCAGATGCAATGCATCTTTATTTTTGGATGTTAATATTACTTTTTGTGCAAGGTCTGATTCTTCATTGAGAATTATTCCATTTTGGAATATAGCTGATATTAGTGACTGTTTACAAATAATTTCCTGTGGTATTTCCACAGTATCTTCAGGTAAATTATGTATAACCTGTGTTTTTCCTTCACCAATCTTAATTAACCAATCATTGAAATCATTTTGGCCCTCTGATTTTTTTCTGATTTAAGATGTGTAAATATTTTCCATAGTTGACTCCTCTGCTTTGGCATTTGACATAGTGGTGCTTTTGTGTAGACATTTCTCCCATTCAGTATCATCTGCCAGTAAGTTTCGATGTCTGGTAGCTAATTGAAATGTATCATAAACTATGTCATTGACTGTACGTAAAATGTTGATAACTTTGTGCACCTGGAACATTTAAAAGTAGCAATCTTAAGCTAAAGCGTTCAATGTCTCTTGGACTCACCGTATACATTCTGGGTATAATTTTATTTCCACTTCTTTTTCTTTGTTGCCATGCCCCATTTATGAAAACATAATGATATGGAATCTCAATATATAAACATTTTCTTGCCTCTGTGTCCTGTGAATTTAATTTCAACCATGCAGTAAGTGTTGTTTCTCGGTTTTAATTTTGAGCCAGAGCATTTCTTTCATTAAACTAAAAGTAAACGAATTGTCTTTGTGGTAAATGTACCGCTAATCGATACACAGCAGGTGAGCGATCATGCATTTCAAATTTGAGAAGATGCCACATTACTACAGGGGCACTTACATAGCGTGCATCTAGATAAGATGAAAGTTCATAATGTAAAATAGGATTTTCTTCTTGTTTTTGTGCACCTTGAACAACACCGCATCATATCCTTTGTAAATGTATTTGTACACATATTTTTTTGATTTGATTGAAGTGCGAGCTTCCACATTTATGAGTGCATTGTACCTAATCAGCAATTGTGGATTATAGAGAACCACATATCTATTATCTACAACTTTACCACAAATCATTGCAGTTTGTCCTTCTGTTCTTTTATACAAAAGATATCCATCAAAATTAGCATAATTTTGCAGTCTAAGTTATTTTGGGAATTCTTTAGTCCATTTCTTATTTTCCATACATGGTGATAGTATAATATCTCCACATGGACCATGAATCATCCGATGTGTTACAATTTCATACAGTTTACAATATTTTTCTGTATGTGGAAGTTCAGCACTAATCCATGAATCCACTCTCTCCACTGTATTTAGTTTATCAGTTTCTTGGGAGTATAAACAAAGACCAGACATTTTCCAAATAAGTGTGCGATATTGATGTCATGGAATAATGCTGTTAGTTTGATTTTGAATACTCTAGCCACTAAATCTGGTCTATCAGAAGCACTTTGTCCATGTTTCATGTTTTCTACTATCTCTGGCCATTGTGGATTACATGTAAATGCAATGAATAAATCAGGTTTGCCAAATTTAGTGACAATAGCCAATGAATTATTGTATCTTTCTCGCATATTGCGAGGAGATCCTTGAAAAGAAGATGGCAAAATGATCGCTCTGCCAGCTGGAAGTTCTCTGTTTGTAGCCAATTCTGCTACTTAATCCATCAGTCCAGAATATTGTTCTACACAAAGCGTATTTTGTAGAAATTTGATCAAAATTAGATTATTGGCTTCAACTTGTAAATATGAATCAATGATCCATTGTTGTGCGAGTTTGCCGCCAAATAAAATGGGATTAAACTCATCATGAATAGCAGTTTGTGCCACTTTATATTCCAGCATAGAAATATTGTTTCTGACACAAACTTTATTATTCGCATAACTTTGCAGTTGTAATTTTGGCTGCCATCCTGGCTCACAGTTTGGGAAAAAAATTGGATATGTCATTGGATGCAAATTAGTACTTAATATTTTTAGATTTATGAAAGGTTGTTCTGGATTTCTGGGATATATGCTAATATCCTGCTCAAATGGTGGTTCACCCTCTTCATTTTGAAACACCATGGCAACCTCATTGGATGTTGGTAAATTGTAACTTCTTTGATCCCAATGACGATCTCTTTTAAGAACCAGATCTACTCTTGGCATTGGCAAATGATTTATTTGAGCATGGGTCTGTTGTTCTCTTTCTACTTCAGCTAATTTTTCGTATACTTGAGTATATGGGTTGTTCCCCATAAACTTTTAAAGCTCTTTAAAAACTATGGCTAAACATTTTTTTAGTTTCAGGAAGTGTCATTTGTTGTTCAACTGCTTGCATTGTATCTAGGACATATAACTATGCATATTTCCTTTGCTCTTCTGTTTCTGGATGTAAATGTGAAGTACGGTGATAAATTTGGCCTTGTACGTTAAAACAGTAAGGGCCATGACCTTGCACATTTTCTGCTAATGTTGCACCCATTGAAACAAATGAAATGGCACTGTAATAAGACCTGATGTTTTGTTTGAAATTTTGATAATTTGGAAATGTTACATCAGTCATGATATTTTCTAAATATTGTGGAAATGTGTGTCTTTCTGGCAGTCTTACCTTTTTGACAGCAACTAATAAACTCACCATCTCTTGGTCTTCCTTTGTCAAAACGATACACCCCACAAAACTGATGAACCACATTTAGTAACCCACAATAATGTGTTTATACTGGTAAAGATAAGAGACTATCATAAGCACAAATGTTACTACTATTTTCTAAATTCACATTACTCTCATTTCCCAATGTTTCACATGTATGATGTGTTTTACTTTTTATTTTCTTTGTATCTCCTTCACGCTCATTACTTTTACAGTCATTGCTCTTTTGGTGCCAAGTCTCTGTTGGTCTTCTTCTCTTATACTTCTTGAAGTGTCCGGCGACTGGTTTTCTTTAGATCTTGCCTTTTGTACTTTTATTTTTATTCTGCGTTGTCCGCCATTGTAATCTGCAATTGTAAATAGACATATCTTTATTATTAATATTTCTTTTTTTAGTTCATGTTTCATTATAAAGCCAACAATGGCAAACATGACATGTGTATTATTTTTATTTTGCTTACCTGCTTATGTAAGTTGTATTGCTATGTAATTAATATATTTAAATTGGCGTTAAGAGCATTTCAGTCCATGTATTTTTCCCCAGACAATTTATGTATTAAAGTATTATATTATAATATGATCTAGCGACTTGCCCGTCAAAAAATGACAGCTAAGAGATGTGTAGGTTTGTAAATTTGTTTAGTTAGTAATATACGTATTTGACACTTGGAAGGTTTTAGTTATGTCGAAATAAGTACAATTCTTATATTAAACTTGTTTATTTTTTTAAGATTTTATTTTCTTCTTGAGTAACTCTTAAAGAGTTTTGTAGTAAAAGTATTAACATTTGAATGTAAGAACTGTTGAACTTTAGATTAAACAGTATAGTAAACTTGAGGTAATTGTTTTTTAACATGGAACTTGTAGGTCAAGAAGTGTTAACTAAAATATACATTCAATCCAGAGGAAGGCAAACAGTAAAAACCCTCTTTGAAACGTAGCCAATTGTATCAAAGCGGGGAAAAAATTAATTTCTTCCTGACCCCATTAACTGGCGATCGGCTTACTCCCTGGATTAATGTTAAACATGAAATACAACATTTACATTCTGCCTGAAAACGTGGTTGTGCTCTTAACATGAACGTTGTAATATGTCTAAGTAAGGAACTTGAAAGTATATTTTTGTAAACTTGAACTTTCTTATTTGTCTAAGTATGGAACTTGAAAGGATTTAACATTTTCTTTTCTTCTTGAGTAACTGTTAAATATTTTTGTAGTAAAAGTATTAAAATTTGAATGTAAGAACAGTTCAACTTTAGATTAATAGACACAAAATAGAAACAATAGGTGGCTCTAGGTATAAGAAAAATCTGGGATATAAACAAGGGGTGCTCCTTGAGGATATAAATAACTTAATGACAAATTGGGAGAAGGGAAAGAAAAAGTATCCTTTTGAATTGAAGTGCACACCCTCTGCCCTAATAACAATATAGAACAGCAAATAAGTTAAAACTTAACGTTTATTAATTAATAATAAAATGTATTATTAAAATCCTGAAATACTGACGAGATCCAATAAGTAGTGAAATCTGAAATAATTGTAAGGGCTTTCTTGGTGTAATGGGTAGAATTAAGAATCTGTGGAAATGAACACTTGATCCTCCTATATAAAGTGACAAGTGGCTACAAAGTGCAAAATTATAATAAGTGGAATACTAATATATAGCAGAAATGCAGGTCCAAACTATAGGACCTATATGTTTGCTTAATGCGTATTCCATATATACAAAGTGACTAGTGCTAGTGATAGTAATAACAGTGATATCACTTATAAATATTGCACCTTCATATAGCTTATAACATATATTCTAAAGTGCCTAGTGTCAATATCAATTGAATAAATATAATATAATGTTGGATACAATATAAATAAAGTGCTGGTGCTTGCTGAGGATATAGTAAATTACACAGTACAGCTTTATTGAGGAAAGTCCAATATTATTATATATATTATGAATAATCAGTATCACTACACGAACTGGGGAGCTGGATGGAGGTCTGTATAATTCCACATTAGCTTGATGATTAGTATAAAATATAAATTATAAGTTTTGAGCATGTGGGAATCATATTGTTCGATCGTTTTGCTTTAGATAGTATTTCTATATAGTTTGCACAGCTCCTGAGTCCCTAAACTAACCGCGCGTGGTCTAGGCGTCTGCGTATGACGTCATAGCGCAACGACGCAGCGTAGTATTTCTATATAGTTTGCACAGCTCCTGAGTCCCTAAACTAACCGCGCGTGGTCTAGGCGTCTGCGTATGACGTCATAGCGCAACGACGCGGCGTAGAACGTGCAACCCAGGCTTTCCTCAATAAAGCTGTACTGTGTAATTTACTATATCCTCAGCAAGCACCAGCACTTTATTTATATTGTATCCAACATTATATTATATTTATTCAATTGATATTGGCACTAGGCACTTTAGAATATATGTTATAAGCTATATGAAGGTGCAATATTTATAAGTGATATCACTGTTATTACTATCACTAGCACTAGTCACTTTGTATATATGGAATACGCATTAAGCAAACATATAGGTCCTATAGTTTGGACCTGCATTTCTGCTATATATTAGTATTCCACTTATTATTATTTTGCACTTTGTAGCCACTTGTCACTTTATATAGGAGGATCAAGTGTTCATTTCCACAGATTCTTAATTCTACCCATTACACCAAGAAAGCCCTTACAATTATTTCAGATTTCACTACTTATTGGATCTCGTCAGTATTTCAGGATTTTAATAATACATTTTATTATTAATTAATAAACGTTAAGTTTTAACTTATTTGCTGTTCTATATTGTTATTAGGGCAGAGGGTGTGCACTTCAATTCAAAAGGATACTTTTTCTTTCCCTTCTCCCAATTTGTCAACTTTAGATTAATCAGTATTGTAAACTTGATGTAATGGTTTTTTAACATCCAACTTGTAGGCCAAAAACTGTTAAGTTAAATATACATTGAATAGAAACAGTAACATAGTTAATTAACATTTGAACAGAATCTGGTAAAATAATGCAAGGCAAGTATTTTGTGGAGCTAATCATGCATAAACAGTACTTCCATGAATTATGACTTAATTATTTCTTTCTTATTATTTTTTAATGGTTGACGTTTGTTTGTTCATGTAGTAATTGTTTTAAATGGCACATAGTTTCCTCTGTGGAAAAGTGGTTCTCTAAATAGAGAATGTGAGACCTTAAAGGTGGTTCGCGATGTGTAACCACTGTTCTATATGTGTTTTACAATGTCATGTAGTTTAATATGAAAATATTGACCCCATTAACTGGCGATATTGTTGGTGTTAATTTCTGTGGCGTAATAATGAGCTTTTGAAAAAAATGGACAGTTGTGTGTACTTTTTCACATGTTTTGGTGGTTATATTGTTGTTTTTTAGTTTTTTGCGTTTGGTTTGAAATGGGTTTTGCATGGCTTTTGTTTGTTACTTCATACTAGATAATGTTTTTAGTAAAAATGCGTCCATCCTCTAATAAATCACCTTAACTTTCATTGTTTTCAATGTAAACTTTAATAGCCTGTGGATTTTTGCACCATGATAAGGCAATGTACAATTGGCCATGTGCAAATACTGGTTGTTCTAAGAAAATACCCACAGATTTGAAAGTTTGTCCTTGTGATTTATTAATGGTCATGGCAAATGCCATAATGATTGGAAATTGTCTTCTTTGAAGTATAAAAGGGAGACTACTTTCACTTGGTGCTAAATCTATCCTTGGTATGAAAACTCTCTCTCCTTTATGGGTACCAGTTAAAATTTCAGCATCTATGAAATGGTCCTTTAATTGTTGAACAATTAATCTTGTCCCATTGCATAGGCCTTTTTTGGGGTTCATATTTTGCAGTAACATGACAATTGCACCTTTCTTTAGCTGCAAAATATGTGGTGGCATTCCAGAAGGAGTTAATGAATTCAGTTGAAAAGTTTGCCTGACTTTCTTTTTGTCATCAGCACGTACAGAATCATCACTGTGTTAATTTTTTTGGGGTGCATTAATTTTTTTAAATATTTCATTTTTGAGGATTAATGCATCCTTATTTTTACATGTTAGTATGACTTGGTTGGCAAGTTCAGAATAGTCCTGGTTATTTATTGTACTTTCAAATATTGCCGATATAAGATCTTGGTGACAAATCATATGAGGTGGGATGTACACAGTGTCGTCAGGTAAATTTGGTAATTTTTCAGGTTTTCCTTCTCCAATATTAATAAGAGAATCATTGAAATAATTTTGGCCTTCTGATCTCATATTTTGTTATATGTGAAGATGGGTAAAATGTTTCCATAATGTACTTGACTTTATACAGGTTTCGATAATGTCAGTTCGATTTCCATGTACAACGACAGGTAATGTTTGTCTAAAATCACCTAACAACATTACCTTTCCCCCAAATGGAAAAGTATTATCCATGACTTCACAAAGCAAATGGTCAATACATTGGAGGGCATAGCATGACATCATTGTAGCCTCATCTATTATAATTAATTTCCAGTTTTTTTGATGTCATGTGAATATCTGACACTGATGTTTCTAAAATAGGCACTGGCAGTTTAAACCCACTATGTACAGTTCTTCCCCCTTCTAACAAAAGTGCAGCAATTCTGGTGGTGGCAAATGCGAGTGCTATTAGACCTTGTGCTCGTACAAAACTCATTAATAAATTATATAGATATGTTTTTCCTGATCAGCCAGGTCCATCAAGATAGAAATAACGCTCTTTGACCATGTCATCATCTAGTGCATTTTTCATGGCATTAAATGCTTGCAACTGTAATGTATTTAAAGTTGCAAGTCTTTCTTCTGTCCTTTGTACTTGTAGTTGAATGTCATAGTCTTCAAAGTTTATGTCATCCATAAGACATGGATCAGGCAGATTAAAACTTGCACAACTTAATCCATGAGTTAAAAATACTTCTTGGATTTCCATTAATGCTTTTAAGTGTGCAATGGGTTCATTGTATTGTTAAAGTCTTCAGCCATATTACTTTTAAATGTGTCCCACAAAGCTAATGCATTTGGAGCATTTGAGAAGATACAAATAAATGCAAATTGTTCCCTCCTCTGCCATGGCATTTGATATAGTGCTGCTTCTTCTAGACATCTTTCCCATTCTGTATCATCAGCAAGTAAGTTTCTATGTCTGGCAGCTAAATGAAAGGATTCATATACTATGTCATTAACAGTTCTTAAGTGTTCAAAACTTTGTACCCCAGGAACATTTAAAAGTAGTAGTCGTAAGCAGAAACGTTCAAGATCTCTTGGTCTGACTGTGTAAATTCTTGGGATTATTTTATTTCCTTTGCTTTTTCTTGGTCTCCATAATCCATTCACAAAAACATAGTGATATGGAATTTCAATATATAAGAATTGTGTTGCTTGTAAATCTGTAGAATTTAATTCAAACCATGCAGTTAGTGTAGTGTGAAGATGCTCTCTTTGGCCCAATGCATTACTTTCATTTCCAGCATGGAAATACACTAAATGTCTTTGTGGCAAATGTACTGCTAATCTATATACTGCCTGTGATCTATCATGCATTTCAAATTTTAAAAGCCGCCACATAGTTTCTGGTGCATTGACATAGCGAGCATCTACATGAGATGCAAGTTCATCATGTACTAACGGTATTGTCTGCACTTTTGACGACAGTAGCTGCATCATAGCCTTTGTAAATATATTGGTAGACATATTTAATGGATTTGATGGAAGTGCAGGCTTCTACATGTGTGCATTATACTTCATAAGTAAATTTGGATTGTATGGTGCCACATATCAATTGTCAACCTTTTTTCCACAAATAATGGCACTATCTCCTTCTCTTCTTCTATATAATGGATAGCCATCACAATTAGCATAGGTTTTGTCTCTATAATCTTTTGGAAATTCTTTTGTACAAATATTATTTTCCATAGATGGGGATTGTGGATTAAGCTCGCCACAGGGTCCATGAATCATCCGATGAGTAACAATCTCATATAGTCTACCATATAGTTCTGGATCTGGTAGTTCAGCAACAATGACTGAATCCACTTTGTCACCAGTATCTAATTTATCTTTTTCTTGAAGGATTATCAGAAGATGTGCATGTGGAAGGCCTCTTTTTTTAAAATTCAATTGTATATACATAAGCAAGACATTAGCCAAATAAGTGACATTTAGTACAGGGAGTGCAGAATTATTAGGCAAGTTGTATTTATGAGGATTAATTTTATTATTGAACAACAACCATGTTCTCAATGAACCCAAAAAACTCATTAATATCAAAGCTGAATATTTTTGGAAGTAGTTTTTAGTTTGTTTTTAGTTTTAGCTATTTTAGGGGGATATCTGTATGTGCAGGTGACTATTACTGTGCATAATTATTAGGCAACTTAACAAAAAACAAATATATACCCATTTCAATTATTTATTTTTACCAGTGAAACCAATATAACATCTCAACATTCACAAATATACAATTCTGACATAAAAAAAAACAAAAAACAAATCAGTGACCAATATAGCCACCTTTCTTTGCAAGGACACTCAAAAGCCTGCCATCCATGGATTCTGTCAGTGTTTTGATCTGTTCACCATCAACATTGCGTGCAGCAGCAACCACAGCCTCCCAGACACTGTTCAGAGAGGTGTACTGTTTTCCCTCCTTGTAAATCTCACATTTGATGATGGACCACAGGTTCTCAATGGGGTTCAGATCAGGTGAACAAGAAGGCCATGTCATTAGATTTTCTTCTTTTATACCCTTTCTTGCCAGCCACGCTGTGAAGTACTTGGACGCGTGTGATGGAGCATTGTCCTGCATGAAAATCATGTTTTTCTTGAAGGATGCAGACTTCTTCCTGTACCACTGCTTGAAGAAGGTGTCTTCCAGGAACTGGCAGTAGGACTGGGAGTTGAGCTTGACTCCATCCTCAACCCGAAAAGGCCCCACAAGCTCATCTTTGATGATACCAGCCCAAACCAGTACTCCACCTCCACCTTGCTGGCGTCTGAGTCGGACTGGAGCTCTCTGCCCTTTACCAATCCAGCCACAGGCCCATCCATCTGGCCCATCAAGACTCACTCTCATTTCATCAGTCCATAAAACCTTAGAAAAATCAGTCTTGAGATATTTCTTGGCCCAGTCTTGACGTTTCAGCTTGTGTGTCTTGTTCAGTGGTGGTCGTCTTTCAGCCTTTCTTACCTTGGCCATGTCTCTGAGTATTGCACACCTTGTGCTTTTGGGCACTCCAGTGATGTTGCAGCTCTGAAATATGGCCAAACTGGTGGCAAGTGGCATTGTGGCAGCTGCACGCTTGACTTTTCTCAGTTCATGGGCAGTTATTTTGCGCCTTGGTTTTTCCACATGCTTCTTGCGACCCTGTTGACTATTTTGAATGAAACGCTTGATTGTTCGATGATCACGCTTCAGAAGCTTTGCAATTTTAAGAGTGCTGCATCCCTCTGCAAGATATCTCACTATTTTTGACTTTTCTGAGCCTGTCAAGTCCTTCTTTTGACCCATTTTGCCAAAGGAAAGGAAGTTGCCTAATAATTATGCACACTTGATATAGGGTGTTGATGTCATTAGACCACACCCCTTCTCATTACAGAGATGCACATCACCTAATATGCTTAATTGGTAGTAGGCTTTTGAGCCTATACAGCTTGGAGTAAGACAACATGCATAAAGAGGATGATGTGGTCAAAATACTCATTTGCCTAATAATTCTGCACTCCCTGTAATGTCACATATTAATTCATTTAATTTAATTTTGAAAACTCTGGCTACTAAATCTGGTCTATCGGATGCACTTTGGGCAAAAAGTTAATTTTGTGTAATTTCTGGCCATTGGGGATTACATGTAAATGTAATAAACAAATCAGGTTTTCCAAATTTGGTGACAATAGCCATGGCAGCATTGTATCTTTCTCTCATATTGCGAGGAGATCCCTGGAAAAAAGATGGTAAAATGATGGCTTTGCCAGCTGTCATGTCTCTGCTTGTAGCAACCTCAGCGACATAGTCCATTAATCCACAATATTGTTCTACACGTAATTTATCTTGTTGATATTTTATAAAGTTTAAATGATTGGCCTCAACTTGCAAATAGGAATCAATAATCCATTGTTGGGTTAGTTTTCCACCACATAAAATTGGATTAAATGTATTTCAAATGGCAATTTGAGCTACTTTAAATTCAAGCATGGAAATATTATTTCGCATTCAGACTTTAGCATTTGGGTAACTGGGAAAGGTTAATTTTTTGTTTCCAAGATTTTTTATTCAGCAATTTTGAGATCATAGTATACAGGATTAAATTGCAAACTTCATATAACTTTTGACTTTAAAATGTTTGTTACTGATTTCAATAAAGTCATATAAACATTTCAAACAATAAAATTACTACTATCCATCTTGCTTTTCCAACTCTTTTTTGTTTTCTTTTTAAGTGATCCTTAACAATAAAGAACAATTGGATTTATCAAATATAAACTAACATTTCACCTCCTTGAAAAGGAAGCTGGAGAATACACAATAAACAAAGTAAAAGAAAAAATATATTAGTATTAGAACAGTGATCGGTAGAATCCCATTTAGAAGAGGCCTTATACCCTTCCTCAATGATGCCCACTATCTCGTTCCTTGCCTGCCTCTTATTACCTTGGTGCCCCAGATATCTCCGAAAAAGTCCTCTACCTCTCCATTCCAGGCCACTCCTCCGTCCAGCGCTTGATTGACCTATTTGATTCCTAAAGTATACAATCTGGGGATAAAATCCATGGTTCCCATACTTCTAGAAATGTATGATGAGTGTCTAGTAGAATGTGGGTCCTTCTTTCATTAATACATAGGAAGTTAATTTTGTTAATTACTTCCTGAAAGTTGCTTTTCCATCTCCTGGCTATGATGTTTTTAGTAGCCAGAAAAATCAACTGGACCAGTTTATTCCCCTTTTGGCCCAACTCTGGGTAGCGAATACCCAAAAGGCAGGTCGGGATTGATGGTTTAAGCGGGATGTTTAATATTCGAGAAATCAGCTCGCTTGTTACCGTCCATACTTTAGCTATTTCAGGACACTTCCACCACGTGTGTATAAAGTCACCTCTGCCCTGGCAGCCCCTGTACATCTATCCGAGATCTTTGGAGATATTCTATTCAATTTGGCCGGGGTCATGTACGCTCTGTGTAGTATTTTGGAAGGGTTAATTTTGGTTGCCAACCTGCTTCACCGTGTGGAAAAAAAATGGGATATGTCATTGGATCTAAATTAGTACTTAATATACTGATATTAATGAATGGTTGCTCCTCATTTCTGGGACATATTCTAATGTCTCTTTGAAATGGTGGTTCTCCTTCATCATTTTGAAACACCATTGCAAATTATAACGGCGTTTATCAGTATGTCTATCTCTTTTAAGCACCATATTGACCTTTGGGATTGGTAATTGATGTCTTTCTGCATGAAGTTGTTGTTCCTTTTCTACTTCTGCCATTTTTTTATAAGCTTGACTGTAGGGGTTATTGGCCATAATTTTATCTAGCTCTATAAAAACACTGGGTAAGCATTTTTTTCTTGCAGCTGCATACTTTGGTCAACAGCTTCCATATAGTTGAGCAAATTTTCTTGGCTCTCCTTCCTGGATGTAAATGGGAAAATGGTAGATGGTAAACTTGGCCTTGGACTTTAAAGCAGTAAGGACCATGTCCGGGTACATTAGCAGCTAATGTTGCCCCCATAGATGCAAAGGATATGGCACTATTGTAGGATCTTATGTTTGTCTTGAAAATGTTGTAGTTTGGAAAAGTAGGTTCAGTCATAATGTTTTGTAAATATATTGGGAATTGTTTTCTTTCTGGAAGTTTGACCTTGCCTTTTTGACAGCAACTAATGAATTGTTTATCTCTGAGTCTTTCCTGTTTAAAATGATAAGCCTCACAAAACTGACATAGAATATTCATGTCACCACAATTATGATCCTCTACTGCTAAAGACTTGAGTAAAGGACAATTTGAAGAGCATATATCAGTTTCAGTTTGTAATTCATCATTTGAAATGTCATGTGATGTTTGAGGTACAGGTTCTAAATGCTTTTGTTTTTTAGTGGCTTTTTTGGGTGTATCTTTTATTATTTTTTCACCTGATAGTCTTTTGCTTGCAAGTCTTTTCCGTTCTTTTTCTCGTTGAATTTCCTTATGCTCCGGCGTCTGCTGGTTTGCCCATCTTTGTTGTCGTTCTCTAGCTTGATGTCTTTTCCTGTTTGGTATCGTTATCAGCCATCTTAATCTGTAAATGAAAATAATGTATCATTAGTTTACTTTCAGATGTTAAGTTGGTTTATGAAATCTTTTTGTTGCAACACTGTTGTGATTGTAAATTAACTTTGTATGTGATTGTAGTTCATTGTAGATGAACTTTCTTTCTATTGTTAAATTAGTAGTTTTTATTTTTTAGGCTCTTAATTTATCTGTTGTAGTTTGTAATTTTTATGGTTGGGTGCATAGCACACCCAAGGTAATTACATTATAGCCTATTGTAGATGTAGTAGGTTTATAGTGTTAAATGAGGTTTGTTTGTTTTTTTGGTTGTTAATTGATTTTTATGTTGTAGGTTTGTAGGGTTGGCTTAGAGGCATAGTAGAGTGGCAAAAATGTTAGTAATTTATTGCTCTTTCTAATTTATACTGCAGGGGATTGTTGTAATACTATTCTTGTATTTAACTTAAAGGCTTATATGTTGTGGCTGTGAAAAGAAGGTTTGTATTGTTGTTTGTTAGTAGTTTTTCTTGTAGTATTCTATTTTATGTTTCTGCTTAGGTTTTGTGCTTACCATTGTACGTTGGGGCTGTGAAGTGAGAATTGAAAATGTGTTATTTTATGTGTTTTCACTATTTATTGGACTATGCTGTTTTATCTTGGGCAAGTTTTTTTTTTATCTATTCAAGTTCGGATTTACTGTTAAACGTTGTTGTACATAAAAGGTAATTAGTAGGTAAATGATAAATGTGTCAGTAATATTTTGTGAAAGCTGTTCATTTGTGGTGTTTATTGTTGTTGGTGTGTTGTTGGTTTATTTATTTTTTCTCTTGACATGAATGCAGACCAAACATGTTTATTTAGTTTTCTCTTTTTTTACTTGTTATACTGTACCTTGTTTGAAGTGTAATTTCAAGCTGAATATCCCTGGATCCGCTGTTGGAAATCTTTGTGCGATAGTTTTGATGCAGTGTCTGTTGTAAAAGAAAAAGATAAATGTTATTTGATTTGAATGTATTTCTCATGAATAGCATAGTAATTTTATTTATCTGTTATCCTGATTTCTTATGCTATGCTGTTTTTTGTGCACCACTTTAAAATGGTTTCATTTTAATTCTATGTTCCAGTTATATATTTTTTTTCCAGTAATTATTAATGTTATTTACATTTTGTATATGTTACTAATGTTTGTTGGACTATCCTGTTTTGTGTCCACCACTTTTGGGATGCTGTATTTGGCTTGTGGATGACAGTTAAAGGTTGCTGTAGAGTAAAGCTGACTGTGAATTATCTTTTCTCTATGTTGGAACTATTTACAGTAGTATCCTGTTTAGCGTCCGCCACTTTTGGTATGCTTATTTTGGCTTCTTTGTAAGGGTTATAGGTTGTTCAACAGTAAAGAGGAATGTAAAGTTAGTTTTCTATATGTTTTTGGGATTTTTTGTACAATCCTGTTTTGTGTCCACCACATTTTGCATGCTCCATTTGCCACTTTTGGTATGCTTAATTTGGCTTGTTTGTGAGGGTTACAGCTTGTTGGACAGTAAACAGGAATGTTAATTGCCTTATCTATATGTTGTGGTGCTTTTTTGTACTATCCTGTTTTGTGTTCACCACTTTTGGGATGCTGCATTTGGCTTGTGGGTGATGGTTAGAGGTTGTTGTACAGTAAAGAGGAGGAATACTTTTGTTTTCTGTATGTTGCTAATGTTTGGGATGCTATCCTGTTTTGTGTCCGTCACTTTGTGTTCTCATTTTTTTTTGTGTGCAAGTGTCTTTATTTGGAAATTGTATATGTCTTTGGCAAGTTTCTTGAACTGTGCTGTTTTTGTCTTGCTTGAATTTGTATTAAGGCTTGTATTTTGTAGTTTTGACATATTGTCAGGCATTAAACATGGTATTTGTGTTTCTTTTTGTAATTGTTATCCTATACCTTGATTGAAGTCTTCTTCTTGTCCGAATGACAGAGGGTCCCCTCCTGCCAATCTTAATCCGCCAGTCTTCTTGTAGTGTCTGTTTGAAAAAGAAAGTTAAATGGTTAATTGTATATTCCTTCTTTTGGATTTTGCAAAGCATGGTCTTTTTCTGCGTGTAATGTATTTTTCTATCTTACCTCTTCTTTTTTATTTCAGTTCTTTAAAAGTGATCCTCTTTCACAGTCACAGAGCAAATTCTTGGGTGACGCTGTTGATGCAGAGTCTGTTTGAATAAGGAAAAAAACGGGAAACATTGAGCTGCAGGTTAAATATGTATTAGTGTCATATTTTTTTTTGCTATGACTTGCTGTGACTTAATGTCAGTTGAATATAATTCTTTCATTACTTTCAGTTACGATTAGCTTGTTGTAGGGCCTATACACATAAATGTGCATTTCACATGTCACTATACATGAATGCCATTTTGATTTGGAATGTTTGAAATGTTTTCTTTTTTTAGTTATTTTTGTTGGTGTCTTTCTTACTAAATGAAATATATTATAGCTTACCTCTCAGTTTGAATTTGCAGATTGTGAAGTTGTAAATTAGGAAATAATTATCTTCTCAAGTAACGGCAGCAGTGAACTGTCCAGTCACACTGTTCATCACCTGAGGAAAAATTTAGAATTTTCTGGAAAGTAGGCAGTATTTATAAACTTTGAGGTGCTTAAAACAGTTAGAACGCAATACGCATGCGCTATTTGCGTTCCATACGCCATTTTCCGGCTATTAGTTGTCTTTTTAATGTAAAATGGTGGTTAACAGCAGTGTGGTACGTGCCGCATACTGTGTGTTACGTGCCGCATACTGTGTGTTACTGTGTAGTATTTTTGCGTCCTTAGCCTTGTTTTCGTTTTGTTCGGTGGCCATTTTCTCTCTCGCTTAGGTGATTTTCGGGTATCTAAAGTCTTTAATTTTGACTTAAATCAAGGTGTAACTTCACTTGCAGAGGTCCTGGGTGCACCCCCTTCCTGTGGGTAAGTTTTTTATATGTTTATTGTGTGTATTTCTTTTTTTTGTAATGCTTTTCGGGTCGCGCAGGTTGCCTCCTTGTTTTCGGATCTCGTAGGTCTTTTTCAGTGTTTTGCGTCTTTAGAGTACTGTAGCCTCGTTTTCTTTCGGCGGCCATTTTTTCTCTCGCTTAGATGATTTTTGGGTGTCCAAACTTTTTTATTTTGAGTTTAATTGAGCTGTAACTTCACTTTTCTAGGCCCCCCCCTTGCTGTAGGTAAGCTTTTTATGTATTTGTTGTGTGTTTTTATTGTGTCTTTCACTTTTTCATGTGCGCGGGTTTTGGGCGGTTTTTGCGAGGTCGTAATGGGTCATAATGCGTGTCGTATTTCTGTGTCGTAAGTCTGTTAATTTTGCGAGGTCCGCAGCTGCTGGCAAGGAGCGCCTTCGCGAGGGCTGCAGGCTCACTGTGCGAGCCCACAGCCTTAGCAACAACCCGTATGCTTACAACTATATATGTGATAATCTTTCTCGCCTATAACATGCTCATTTGTATTATTTTCGTTCATTTCTGACTAAATGTTTTTATTTTATCTATTATGTTTAATTGTCATAAATGCCAAACTTAAAGAGCTAAACATTTAATCATAAATGTGGGCATTAGAAATATAATTAATTAAAAAAGCAAGGTGAAAATTAACCACCAATCCTCCACATGAATTCTTTATTTTCTCATTTGTGTAATCTAGATATTCCTTGTAAAGTTGTATTAATCATTTCCCTAGGGGGGGGGGGGGTAGTTTGTTTTGCAAATGGAAAATGTTTGAGGAGTTGTCACAATATGGAGTTATGGACTATATCTGTTTAATAAGGTCATAGATTACTGTATATGAAGTCCTTGTTGACCTGTGCGTAAAACTATGCATATTGTATGATGCTCTGCTATATGTGTGACAATAAAAACTATTGAAAATAAAGTTGCATTCAATATACCTCTGATGCAGTGTAGTAATTGCAGGTTAAATGCTGCAGATCACAAACTGTCTTCTTCTACGTCGAGTGTTGAGAGACAGCTGCAAATTGTAAAATGAGAAAAAATAACTTTTTAAATATTTTTTTCAGAATATCCTGCTATATTTGTTAACTTTGAAAATTTTCACAATTAATACATTAATATTTATTTTAGGTCTTATGTTTAATTCTCATCCAAATTAAAACATTTCAGCAGTTGATTAAAAAAAATTTAAGTAATTTATTATGTTTAATTTTAATCAAGGCAAAACGTAAAGAGCTAATCATCTATTCATAAATAAGGGCAACATGAAATCTAAAATTGATATACCTGTAATCTTGAAATAATTGCAAATGAAGTGCAACAGAGCTCACACTCTCTGTTCATCCAGGTGCAGTGTTCTCAGAGAGCCGCAAACTGTAAAATGACATGAAAACCATTTTGAATGATTATGTCAAAAATATAGTGCATACATGGCAAACTTAAAGAGCTAATCATCTATTAGAGCAGTCCTTAAATTACATCCGGCTAAAATGTCCTAATTAACAAAATGTAATTTCATTTGTATTAATTTCTAGAATAAATTAATTAATAAATAAATATTTTATATTTATTTTTCATATAAGCAAAATCTAAATGTCTAAGCATCTATTTGTAAATGCGAGCAGTCTAAAATATAACAATTTTCATTTTCCCTTTTTTTATTTATTTTTTAATAATGAAACTTAAAATAGCTAAACATCTATTACAACAGTCCTTAAATGACGTCCTGCTAAAATGTCCTAATTACCCAAATGTAATTTAATTTGTAATAATTTATATAAGAAATGAATCAATCTATTATATTTAATTTTCATATTTGAAATGTAAACAGCTAAGCATCTATTTTTTAATGTGAGCAGTATAAAAATCTAACAATTTAACTTTTCCCTTTTTTTTATTAATAAATACAATTAATATACTTTACCTATTTGTCTGTAATATTCAGCAATCCATATTCTACACAGCTAAAAATCTTTTTTGATTTTCCAGCAGCAGAAAATGAACAGTGTCACTATTCATCACCTGAGGAGAAAGTGTGAGAAATGTGCAAACTGTGCAGTATATATAACCTTCGTGCGTGAGGCAAAGCCGTTATTTGTGGCGGAAAAACCACCATTTTAGAATCGTAATGCTGTTATTTGCAAGTTACTTGCTAAAATGGGGGCAATTGCCTATGTCTTACGTGCCTCGCAAGCAAGTTACGTCCTTCGTAATCGTATATTTTGTAAGTCAGGCTTGTCTGCCGTTATTCGGGTAAGTATTACATGCTTCGGCCACATTTTCATCCTGTTTCAGACTTTTACACTTTTTCGGCAGACATTTTTTTTTCCCACTTCGCCGATTTTCAATGGTTAAAAAAGACAAAATATGCCTCAAATTAACTTGCACCCTGGCTCTCCCCCTGTGCCGTGTGTTAGTGTGTAATTTAATTTGAGGCATATTTGTGTGTTGTTGCAGGTTTTTCCAGTTCGGTGGTTAAAGTCGTATTTTTGCGAGCACCGCAGTCCATCTACGTGCTTTGGGTCCTAAGTCATAAGGGCCGTAACTTTGCGTCCATCACCAAGTCCAGAGGCCTTGTGGTGAGGCCTTATTGTAGCTAAGTCCTGCATGTCTCGGGATGAGCGCCAGCCAAGTCCAGCGTGTCCACCCCTGCAATGAGCGCCTTTGGCGCTCATTGCAGCCTAAGTCCTGCATGCTTCAACTGCTCGTCTCTCTTTGCGAGGCTCGTAGTGCAATGAGCGCCTTTGGCGCTCATTGCAGCCTAAGTTCCACGTGCCTCAACTGCTCACCTTGCTTCACAAAGCATGACAACAACTTGCAGTATGACAACTATATATGTAATAACAGACATGTCAGCCCCTAGACCCAAAAAACTAAGTTTTGCTTTCATGCCAATGGCTTAACCAGTCCTGTAAGGCCTAATATCACATATATGTTATATTTAGATGCATTGGAGGATCGTCCAGGAGCTCCATGGCACATAGGCTTACATTACATGCCATGGAGGTCCATAGATTATATTACATGTCATTGACGTCGATGGCATATTGTTTCAGTGTTGCAGGATGATAGAAAAAATATTCACAAAAGGATATCTTAGAAATGTTTAAACCGCAATTGCAAGAGTTTAATGATTCATGATTGCTCTACACTGCACATCTGTGTATAAAAGAGCTTCTAAAATGGTATTAAATCAGAGATACTTTAAATGGCCTTTGTGTAAACTTGTCATACTGTAATCTCTCCATGATGTCAAGTATTACCTCTCATCACAGGGTTTTTTAACCGAACACAGGACCTCAATGGCTAGGTTAATTGCTCAATACCTTACAGGATCCCTGTAGCATAGCAGTTCATTTTGTATGCCGAATGATTTGTTAGGGATCCCAGAGGTAGAGGTTATTTGTTAGGTGCTATGGAGGTCCTTTGAGGACCTCCATGGCATATGATTAAACATTAGGTACTGTGGGGGTCTAAATAGACACCAATGGTTATAATTTAGGGTATTGATCATGTGAGTGGGGATGGAATCCCCAGGAGTTCCCTTCAGAGCAAGGGAGGAGGGAATCCCCTGGGTCACCCTGGGCTCATAGGGCTGAATCGGCAGGGTGGTCTTAAATCCCCAGCCAAATTCTTATTATATTATCTGCCAAGAGAAGAGGCTTATGTAGATAGGTGTGGGGAGGGGGGGGGGGGCGTTTTTTATATTGCAGCACTGGTGTGGAGCCTTCTGGGATGACAGCTCAGTATCTCCTGCAGCCCTGGTGCATGGTCATTACTTAACTGTAGTATCTGTAGCAGATCAGATTGGAATGGTTACGTCTCTTGTGCAAAAAAAAAAACTCCCACACTTATGAGAGCTTTT
>CM050167.1:46720982-46851322 GCA_027410445.1 Discoglossus pictus | reverse complement strand
TTGAGCAACTACATTACATGTAGAGTTTTCTTAAGCTATGATAACCCTTTAACTGCCTATAACTATCCATGTACACATCTGTACTTTTTTTTTACACAATGTGAAAGAGTATTACATGAGCACAGGGGAATGATGTTGGGTCTCTGTTCCTGAAGAGCATACACTCTTTTTATAAGGCACGAAAATGCCATGGGACTGTAAATATTAAAGGTAAGCTGCTTCCAAGCACGAGTAAGATAAGATTGTATAGCTACAATAACTTCTCTGTAATATATGCCAGTCTTTGGAGCTTAGCTAACAAAATGTCTTACTTTTGAAACCTGTCTGATAAATTACTCCTGATGTTCTTTAAAAGAACTTCACATTCCATCAGTGGCAGAGCTACTTCTGGTGCAGCAGGTGCAAAACACTGGGGTTCACTGCATGGTAGGGGCTCTCTGCAACCTGGAGTAAACTCTTAAATTTTGAGAGAAAAGAGTAGATAAGTATTTTTTATAAAACGGTGATCTGACCAACCACATACATTTTTTTTGCTTATTCACCCTTACAGGCTCTTACCGTGTATAGATGAGTAACGGAGGGGCCCCAAACTAGTTTGAACCCGGGGCCCTTTATTCACTAGCTCTGTCCCTGACTGTAAACAACTCTACTCATTATAAACGTTGAGTACTTTTGATAGTAAATTAGTGAAAAATGTACTTTTATCATTATCTGGCATCACATAAAGGGAGAATTACAATTATTACAGTTCCAGACAATCACAGTTTTTAGACTTGCAAAAAACTGACAGATTGCTTTATTTGTACACACATAAAGAAGGTCAAGTTTACTGCTCACTTCACTTGTTTATTACTCACAGTTTGTCGGTGGGGTGGAGTGAGTGGCTCTGCCTGCAAGTCAAAATATTAGAAAGTATTTTAAACTAAAATGACTATTCACATTTTAAAAGCAATTCATGACAGTACACTTCCTGTACCCCACAAAACAAGTTACAAAAATATAAATAAAAGTGAAACCCCCATTGACAGAAACTGTCTTTTTTTTAGCACTTGCATACCAACATCATTTATAAAACAGAAGTAAAAATGAAAAACAGTTATTTGGAACTGGTGTCTGGCATTCTTATTATCTACACATAGAGAACTAGTTCTATTAAAAACAAAATCTTGGCCAATTTAAATATAGGTTCAACTTAAGAAGAAATATTTCAGAAAATGCTCATACTTCCCTCTGCCTGCCTTTGGTGGGCTGCCAGGGTGGTCTCTCCCACTGTTCCGGCCTGTATCCTTCATGAAGAAGGCAGGCACCAAAGTGAAAGTCTAAATTACAGTTTCTAGAGCAGGAGCCACTGTATGTGATGATGTGGACCAATAGGGAGCCACTGAAATTGCTGTGTGCATTATAAGCTGCAATATGGAGTTTCATACATTGCTGTCTGCCCCTTACATAGTGACTATATAGCGCTACACTACTTGGAGGAAGGCTAACATGACACCTCCTAGAGTCAAGTGGCTGTCGAAGAAAATCATCACTAATATCGTTTCTGTACTGCGAGTTTGTGTGTAACACTTGCAAAGTTGCTTGCAATTGGTGGCGAAAGTTGCGAGTTGCGCATGCCTCATGGCGAGGCCCGCAATGGCTGCCGTAAGTCACAAGTTGGGCATGTGCGTAGCGCATGGCGAGGCTTGCAATGGGTGGCGAAAGTTGCGAATTGCGCATGCGCACAGCGCATGGTAAGGCCTGCAATGGGCGCCAAAAAGTTGTAAGTTGGGCATGCGCATAGCGCATGGTGAGGCTCGAAATGATCGCCGAAAGTTGTGAGTTGGGCATGTGCGAAGGCGCTCATTGCGATGCTCACGGAGAGGAGAGAGAAGAAGCATTGGGGAGAAAGAGGGAGAGGACACAGAAGGAGGGAAAGAGACAGAGAGAGAGAGAGAGAGAGAGAGAGAAGCTGGGCATAGCGAGGGGAGGGGGGGGGAGACAACACAGGGAAGGAAGAGGGGGGAGAGACAGAGGAGAGGGATATAGGGGGAAGAGACCAGGGGGAAGAGACCAGGGGGAAAGACACAGGGATGGGAGAGATGGAAAGAGACACAGGGGAAAAAAGACACGGGAGGAATAGGGGGAAGAGATGCAGGGGAGGGAGAAGGGAAAGAGACACAGGGGAGAGAGGTGATAGAGACTGGGGGGGATCAATCACATGTTGCTTATACCAGAAACATACATTACATGGAGTCATTCTATACACACACAGATTTATTTTATTTAAAAATTGTTTCCCACACACCAGCGCTACTTACAGGGGCAAAGTGAACATCCCAATAGAAACACTGCATTTGGGTACATATTTTAACCCTTTTAACATTCAAGCCAACAGCAACTCAATGCAGAGAGGAGGGAGGGAGAGGGGGAAAAAGACACAGGGGAAAAAAGACACAAAAGGAATAGGGGGAAGAGACGCAGGGGAGGGAGAAGGGAAAGAGACAGGGGAAAAGAGACACAGGGGAGAGAGGGGGAAGAGACTGGGGGGCTCTATCACATGCTGCTTATACCAGAAACATACAGGGGAGGGAGAGGGGGAGACACAGGGGAGGTATAGGGGGGAGAAGAGACCCAGGGGAGTGAGAGGGGGAGACACATGGGAGGGAGAGGGGGAGACACAGGGGAGGGGAGAGGGGCAAGGGACACATCATATATTATACAATAATTTATGACAACTGACTAGTTAAAAAATAGTTCATAAAGCAATATAATTGGGCTAATTGAGATTACATTATGCTAATAAAGGTATATGCCGATTATAATGTTCCTTTGATATCCATAACCACAAATGCATTTTTTCCCCTTAAAAAACATCAACTTTTTGAACAGACAATTAAATATCACTATAGTGTCACATTTACAGTATGTTTTTTCTAAAGATCCCTTGATAATGGGTAAAAGGTTTTTAGAAAGTAAATACATTTTTGTCTATTTGCTGTATCTACAGTGAGGAAGGGACCTTGAATGTAAATACTTATTTAGCTGTTTTTAGTGGCAATCCTTAGTTGCATAGCTCTCAATAGAACTAACTGCAATCTATTCAGTTTTTATGGTCCTCCTAGTTGATAAAGCAATTAAGCAAATAAGGCAATGACTGTATCAGTAAAGAATGTTTGCATATAATAGTTAATAAAACCTTACTTTTAATAATTTTTGTAAACATTTTGCCATTATCAAGTCCAATTCTTCAAATGCACATACCTTAAATATTGAACTGTGGTGGTTCTTTAAAGGACCACCATAGTTCAAGAAAAATGGCACTTGTTTGTGAAGCATAAAACAAACTAAAAACAATAGCAGCTGTGGACAGATTTTTTTTTTTTGAGAAAGCCTGCCTTTTTTTAAAGACTCTGTTTATTAATAGAGGAACCCATTTTGTCCTGCTACATCACTTCCTGAGAGTTGGATCATGCAGACATTTTGTTATTCATCAGTGGATATAGGGGTAAGGGAGAGGAGTAAACAGAGTGAGGCCAAAAGTATTTGTTAGGTTGGATCTGGTTGAAATTGACATTTCATCACTTGCCCCTCACAGGCCCAGAAGTAGGCTTTATCCATCAGTAGCTGCAAGCATTGTTCTTCAGAAATGTAAAAGCCCCTTTCACACACACACAGTCTTACCAAATTATCATGAATGCATATGGAGTCCAGCAGAGGCAACATTTTTTTTTTTTTTAAATAAAAACTAGCTTTTTGATTTATTTTTTTCCCGATCTTAAAGGGAAATTTAGGTGTCCTGGATTATGAATGCATCTGATAGAGGAGAATCAGTAGTGTATGAAAACATTGTTTACATGGCAAAATACCAAAACAAACATTAACAAACTCACCCTGTTTGCCATATCTCTTGAGTTTGCAAGCAGCAGCTTTTGTGAATTGACACCCCTGAAAATCCCTGCTAAAATTAGCATAACATTCATCATGTGTTTAGGCCAATCACAGGCAGCTATACATTTTAATACAATGTAACAATCCATGATGGCAGTTTGTGCCGGAAGGAATGATGGATGTGTAGTTTCGCTGTAGACGTGGTAGGAGGAGTCAGACACTGATCTGCAGATCTCTGCATTG
Source organism: Discoglossus pictus (assembly GCA_027410445.1). Lineage (NCBI taxonomy): Eukaryota > Metazoa > Chordata > Amphibia > Anura > Alytidae > Discoglossus > Discoglossus pictus. The sequence continues at coordinate 46,847,209 of CM050167.1, read as the reverse complement.
AGTTGCTGCTAGCTTGAATGTTAGTAAAGGGTTAAAATCTCTAACCAAATGCAGTGTTTCCATTGGGATGTTCACTGTGCCTGTGTAAGTAACGCTGGTGTGTGGGAAACCATTTTTAAATAAAATAAATCTGTGTGTGTATAGAATGACTCCATGTAATGTATGTTTCTGGTATAAGCAGCATGTGATAGATTAGAAAAAGGTAAAAACAGGGAAACTTAGATATGCCTTTTAATACTTTTTTTCCATTGGGGAGAGGCTATTTAAGTCATAATTAAAAAGTTACTTTTCTAAATTCTTTTCATCATTTCTGGTTGCTTACAGATTTTTTTTTCCTTATCTCATAAAAAATGAAACAACTTTTATAGTGCACAGGGTTCATGGCTGAAGAAACGAAAGGCGAGAATAGGGCACTCCCAGCAACATCCTGTGACAATATAATTATAAGACGTGCCTTGAGAAAACAAGACTCGCTGTTTAATACATGCTAATAATGAGATATATAGAGAACTGCACATTTTCTAAGAAAACCAAGACATACCCATTAGATAGTAAGTTTACAAGTTTTCTATCTTATAAAGGTGCTTTAGTGAAAGCTCTACGCACACTAGATTCTATGGTTAAAGACAGGGCTCTCCATTCTTTGCAATGTGTCAAGTGTTTTCTTTTCCCTTGTACCATGCTGCAGAATATGATGGTGCGTTACAAATAAGGATAATAATACTTAATTAATTATTTATTTATTTTTAAAATCGAGAAAGAGAACAGAGGAAAATAGACAATGGGGGAATTAATTAAGCACTTTCTCACCTGAGATAAGGTGAAAGAGCTGAGATAACACAAGTAGGGCTGTTTTCTCCATAGGAAATAATACATAGTCAATCCAGAGAGAATGAGAGAAGAACTTGAGATGTTTAATCAATTCCCCAAATATAATCCAGCATATACACCAACATATTTCTTTTTATCTAAAAAACAGATTGTTCTCAAATAATTTAAAATTAAATGATACATTTATATTCATCTAGTTGCAAATACATAAAAAAGGCAAGTAAATTAAATATTAAAAAGTTAGGATATATTATAAAATAGATTACAGTTTTCTTTATGGTGCTCATGATTGCATATGTTACAAAGCTGACTTTGGAAAAAGTTTAAAAGTAAATGTTGTAGACCTCAGATTGGTGGCATATTTAGGTTTCATGATGCCCTAGTCCTTTCAGATTTGTACAACCCCACTCCTTACTTACAACTTCTCCTTTGACTTAGCTATATCACAAGCCATAGGTGTATGTTTGTTGATGTATACATATGGTATATATGTATATACATGATTTAATCTTTGGTGATGGTGAAAACTGCTTAGAATCCCTTGGATTACAAGAAAATCCAATAAATAATTCTACGGAAAATCAAGACAAACTGTTCACTGGAAGGTATGATAATGTGGCTGAAGCTCCAATATTTTGATGCTGGGAAAGTTTGAAGGCACTCGAAGATGGGGGAGGCAGAGACGGAAATGGATAGATAAGGTAATTGAATCAATGAACTTAAGCTCGATGGAACTCAGACGGGCTCAGGCAGATGTGCCTGGCGTGCTGCAGTCCATAATGTCACAGCGTGTCAGACACTACTGAACGACTAAACAACAACAATATATGGTATACCAGAAAGTGTCAAACACACTTATATACACAATTGCACTGCATATAGATATGTATCTACATACACATTATTCCGCAGCATTGCACCTGCATCTTCAGACAGCCTTTTGCCCTGAGAATGTGCTTCCATAGGCCTGAGCCTTTTGGCAGAAATACACCGTTGACACTGATAACTCATTATTACACAAATGTCTCCCATTCTCAGATGAAAAATTAAAAAGGTTTATCCCAAAGGTTTTTATTAGGCAACAGAGTAAAAGGAAATTGACACAAAAGCCAAATTAAAGCTTTGGCACAATTGGAGTATAACATCACCATACTAAAAGAAAACAGAATAAGGCTAACATTATACTATAAAATATAAGGGTACAGTGTTAGACTCGAAATAAATGCAAGCAAAAGGCCTATCCCCACCAGTGGGAAGGTCTAAATGAATCTAAGTTACCTAAACTTTTCCAATTTTCTAGGGAAAAGACTACCATAAATAAAACTGTTAAACAGGCTTGATATAGAAATCATCAGGAGCCAAAATAAAAGCTATGCTGTAAGAATAAAACTCAAAATGATTTAAATATTTCAATAGAACACTGTTGAATACAAAACAACAAAATAAAATTCAAAATCAATTTTTTGTCCCAAAGGTGTCCAAGTTCAAGTTCAGCGGGTTATCAGATTAAATCTATTACCTGTCCTGTTCTACCGCCTCCAGTCCCCAGCCTGCACCTCCAGCGTGGAGATTGACAAAAAAGTGTAGTGTTAAGTAAGAAGGTATCATGTTATAGGTGGACTATAAGGGGAATTGATCCAGAGATTCCAGATCTGGAAGAATTTAGGGATAAGGTCCTCCCTTAAATGGATTAGCCTCTCATTCACACCAATGTAATTCATTTTGCTGATAACCGACTGTAAAGTAAGAGTGGGAAATTTCCATTGCCTGGCTATGTGGCTCTTTGTAGCTAACATTAAATACTGGAGGAGTTTATTCTGACACTTTGATAGTGAAGGTGCAAAGTGCCCTAAAAGGCCTATGTCTGCTTTAGCCATGATGCTCGTGTCAAGTATAGCTGAGGCTAGATGGAAAACTTTGTTCCAAAGGCGTTGTACATGGAGGCAAGACCACCATGTGTGGAAAAAGGTTCCAGGGACCTGGCAAGCTCCACAACAGTTAGGATTAGGAGAGAGTTTCCATTTAAATAGTTTGCCTGGGGTGATATAAGTCCTGTGAAAAACTTTGATGAAGTCTCCAAAATATTACTATAGAGGAATCCTCTGGTTTGGTTTCGCCAAAAGTTTTACCAAGTCTCTGTATCCCAGCTACAAATTACATCTTCTTCCCATTACTGAATATATTTAGGGGGAGAGGTGGCAGAGAGAGAATTAAAAGTATTGTATAGGATACCCAACATACTTTTTGTAAGAGGGTCAGAGAGGCATAACCTGGTAAACCAATTTGATGAAGGTTTCCCTAGGATGTGTTCTAAGGAGGAGAGGAAGTATTTAGATCTACAAAATGTATAATGTTCCAGGATGGGGATATTGAATTCTTCTTTTAATTAAGTGAATGTTAAGGTCGAGATATCTATACCAAGAGTTCACTTTCAGGAGGTTTTGAGATTTCCACCATAGTAGAGAAGCCGCAGGAAGAGCATCGGGAAATCTAGGGTTGGGTATTATGGTGGTAGGGGTGGGATATTTAGGAATTAAATTTATGAACAGCCCATGACCAAATAGATAAGGATTGTTTTATATATGGGCTGCATACCACTTCGCCCAAGCATGTCAGCGGGTTTAGGAGCCATGTGATGGAATCCCACGTGTATGGTTATTTATTGAGAACTTTATGATGGTCACAAAGGGGTTGGCGAGTAGGGGAGTGCTCAATTGGGATAAAAGTCAATTGTGCCACCTTAAAATATCCTTTTAAGTTGGGGCAGGAGAGGCCTCCTTTCAATTTATTAAGAATCATAGTTCATTAAGAAATGCTGTTTGATTTATTCTGCTATATGAATTAGAAAATTTGGTGTTGGAACCTAAGTCTATGTTATTCAGAGCAATCGGTAAGGAGCTAAATATATACATGAAGGCGGGGAAGGAGGTAATTTTAAAAGAGTGAATGCGTCCTAGCCAGGAGATAGGATATTTTGCCCATGACCATAAATTTTGGGTTAGTGTTTTGTAGAGGGCCGTATAGTTGGATTTATACAGGTTTGCGAGTGAGATTCATACCCAGATATTTGAGGTGGTTAGAAGGCCAATTAAAATTAAAAAGTGTTGGAGGGGGTAAGAAGATATTTAGGGCTTCCTTTTGTCTATATTTATATAAAGCCCAGAGAATTTGCTAAATGATCCCAATAGGTGAAAGAGGGCGGGGACCGAGGTGCTGGGATCTATCAAACTGCAGAGGACATTGTCTGAAAATAAGGCACACTTGAAGTGATGGTGGCCTTTATCTATGCCTTTGATTTCTAGGTTTGTTCTGATGGCCTGGGCTAGTGGTTCGACGGCTAGAGCAACAAGTAAAGGGGATAGATGGCAGCCCTGTCTGGTCCCCCTTTGGATAGTAAAGGAGGCCCTGGTTTCACCTGGGAGTTTTAATACTGCTTGGGGGCATTTATAATAAGTATTAATCAAATTCATAAAACGTCCTGTAAGGCCAAAATTTATCAGTACAGCCCTTAAATAGGGCCACTCTAAAGAGTCAAAAATGCATTCTCCATATCTAAGGCTAGAAGGCATAGAGAAGTACGGTGTTGATTTGCCCAGTGCATGGTATCTAGAATCTGTCTGATGTTATGCCCCGCCTGTCTAAAGGGAATTAAACCCACTTGGTCCTTATGGATTAGTGTGGGTAAAAAGTTAGAGATTCTGTCAGCCATTAGTTTAGCAAGTACTTTGACATCCCCATTTAGTAGCGATATAGGTCTATAGTTCTTAACTTCTAGCAGATCACTGCCCTCTGTTGGGGAAAAGGACCATGCCGGCCTGGTTAAGTTCGGGTGGAATCTTATGGCCGTCTAAGATTGCATTGAATAAGGTCACCAAAAGGGGAGCCAAAATGTCTGCGTATCTCTTGTAATAAAGATTAGAAAACCCGTCCGAACGTGGGGCTTTGCCTAGTTTAAGCCTTTTAATAGTCTCTAGAACCTCTTCTGTAGTGATTGGAGAGTTCAAGTGATTTCTCTCTTGAATAGAGATATGTGGAAGATCTTAGGACTCTAGGAAGGAGGAAAGTTGAGTGGCATACAGGTTCGGTGGGGAAGAATAACGTTTTTGAAAGGTGGTGGTGAAGGTTTCCTTAATTTCATTAGGGCTATATGTAGTGTTCCCAGAGACATTTTTGATTTTTAAAAAAATGGATTGGGTCAGCTTCCTTCTTAATTTTCTAGCCAGTAGAGAATCCGGCTTATTGGCCTTTGTGTAAAATGTATGGCCCATCCATCTCAAAGCTTTTTCAGTTTGATCAGAAAGTATTAAATCTAATTCTGAACGTAAGGTGTCTGTTTACATCATTGGGTTGAGGAATTGGCCTGATTAGATTTTTCGAAAGCTGAAAGTGATGTTTTAATCTCAACTTCTCTTACCTTTTGTTGTTTCTTATGGGTAGTAGAAAGTTAAACGCAAGAGCCCCTAATGAAGCCCTTGTGTGCTGCTCAAACCCAACCTATATCGGAGCCTGAGGTCAAATTAGCTAAGAAGTATTGGTTAAGGTCTGAAACAATCTGTTCCCTAAAGGATTGGTTAGAAAGGAGCATGTCATTAAGCTTCCATGAGTAAGAGGGTCTAAATGTAATGTCAAAATCTAGAGACCTATTGACAACTGAGAGGTCGGACCAGGGGCAGGGGAGTATTTTGGAGGCAGTTAAGCCATCCGACAAACATGAATCAATTAGCAAAGTATCGATTCTGGAGTAGGAACCATGCATTGGGGTATAAAACATGTACTCCTTTTCTCATCGATGTTTCCGTCTCCAAGTGTTCAGGAGGTAGAGATCCTCAAGAGATTTATGAATTATTTTGAGTTTATTAGAAAATGTATCATTTATGCCCTTGGGACTTAGAGGATCTATCCATATTAGGGTCTAGAACCAGGTTGAAATCCCCCCCTAGAATGATCTTGCTGGTGTCTAGAGATTTAAGGTGGGCGAGTAGTTTGATAAGGGTGTTATGTGGGATGGTAGTAGGGGAGTATAAAAGCTATGAAAGAGATCCTGGTGTTAAGAAGGGAACCGGTTAATATAATATAGTTGCCCTCTGGATCAACCTTTTGGCTCTCCTTTTGGCAGTATAGCCACACCTGCCTTATTAGTGGGATATGAGGTTATGAAATAAGGATATGATTTGTGTAAGTAGGATGGGGTTTTACCTTTAGCAAAATGGGTTTCCTGTATAAAAATTACTGAGGGTCGGAGTGACTTGTATGAGATGAAGACCTTACGCCATTTAAATGGGGAGTTAAACCCTTTAACATTGTGTTTGAGGAAGGTGAAGGAGGTGTTAGTCATTGTACCTGCGGGGGTAATGAATGTTCGAAGAGATGTTGGATCTGCATTCCCAGGGCAGGGGTGCCAAGCCTAAGGCGGTCGAGGACCAGAGGCGCAGGAGAGGAGGCTCAGCACCTGAAAGCCTAAGACATGAAAGAGAATGGAGACAAAAAAAAACCAATATTTTAAACATTAAAGAAACATCCAGAAAAACAACATAGTAAAAAGAAAAACTGTATAAAGGGGGTATTGGCTCACTAAACAATTTTAAGGCAAACACTGTGCTGAGGGCAAGGAGGGGGGTCTCCCAAACCTTGAAATCCATACTAGTGAGGTAAAAGCAAAATTTGGGTCCAAGAATAGACTTAATCTAATGGACCTGGAAAAGGCCTGGCCATTATTTGTAGAATACCGGGTAGGGGAAGGATAGAGTAAAGGCCTCTCTAGGATATTTGGTGGAAACACTTAGGATCTAGCTTATTACAATATTAAAAAGTGAGGTGGAAAACAAACCAAGTGTAGAAAGAGGTCCTCTTGTTTGTAATAGAAGAGCTAAAGTCCTTGGAAGCTCTACATTATCACGAGTAAGTCCGTAAAATGTCCATATATCAGGTTAAGTTGCATTCTCCCAAGGTAGCGTCTCTAAGAAACAAGACTTGGATGTGCGTTATGGAGTGGAGAGAAATGTTCAAATGTTCATACTCCCGTGGGTGAAGATCGCACCGGTTGGTTGCTAGAGTTGTCCATCAGGGACTTTGAGAAGAGCATAGATCGGTTTGGGTTAGTGCCCATCTGTGAGGGTTTCCGAGGGGGCTTGGATTTCAGGACTTACGACCATTGTACGATTGGATGTTGTAGGGGTGGTATGTTTAAAGATTATGAAGCTCCAGGGTCTGTGGTGGTTGAAGATTCTGAAGATCCACGGACTGGAAGTAATTGAAGATGAGCCAGAAAAGACATACATTCTTCCAGGGAGTAAGCGGTATAGGAGGTTGAGCCCACCTGGAATGAAAGGTTGAATGGAAAACCCCATGTACATTTGATTTTGTTGTGGATGAGGATTGAGATCGCAGGTTTCATGAGTTTGCGTTTCCATAGCATGGGAGGGTGCTAAGTCCGCAAAAATCAGAGCCATCTGGGTTGACAATGGATGAGGACTTTCTGGCCTCTTGTAGAAGAAGATCTCTAGTATTTTGGCGCACAAAGCGGACTAAAACGTCCTATGGTTGATCAGAGTTTGGAGGGCCACCCAAGGCTCTATGAGCTCTTTCAATTTCCCATGATGACTCTGGGTGTAATGATAAAATGGAGTGTATAGACGCTTGTAGATACGGCATAAGGTTAGTCACAAACTTGGGGATGCCGCAAAATCTGACATTAAACCGCCTTGAGCGGTTCTCTAGGTCTTCCAGTTTGGCTTCGAGAATAGAGACTTGCAATGAGTTTTGCTCGATCGCCTGTCTGTTGGTAGATTGTGCTTCAATGATTTGATCTGTCAAGGTTTCCAGGTGATTGGTGCGTTGGCCCCAGATCTTGAATTTTCTGTTTAATTTCCTTGACAGCGGTAGATAGGCGAGCTTGTAGGAGGGCATCTATCTTTGCCACCATTGCATCTGTCAAGTCGACATACAGTGGGTGATCAGAAGGTTCTTCTGCATCTGAGCTATCAAAGGAAGTAGGGTCCGGCTGATAAGTCGGAGTAGGTGGAGGAGCTTGAGTCGGGAAGTGGTCTTTAATTCCTCTGGATTGTGGATTTTTTTTGTTGGGCTTCCCCATCTTATATAGTAGGGAGGCAGAGCTCTATTAGAGCAAAAATGTAGAGAGGAGATGCAGCGATGCACTGGCTAAGTTGGCAGATAGTACCTGCCCCTGGATTTCCTCTTTCAGCTTTTAGAGAGGGATCATATGCAAGAGGCCCCCAATCTGGTCATAGCAAGCCAGGTGTTTTCAGGTAAACAAATAGTGCTATTCGGACATTATGATGAGGAGCTCTGACTGATGGTAGAGCGTGGAGAACAGTTGACCTTGTCCCATAAGGTCGCTAAGAGGAGCAAGTGATGATGAGGGGTGCAGGAATATTTAGCTTGAAGGCACTATATAAAGTATCATTCTCAGATCATTTTAAACACAAATGGCTCTAAATAATGTTTCAAGCATGCCTTCTTTAAATGACCAACGATACTCTGAAGTTCAATTTTTTCTGCCATACATTCTGCAACTTTACGGCCACACATAGTTACGAGAGTGGAGGTTTGACAGGACTAGCCATTAGATGAGAAAATACCATGGGCATAGAGGTTTAAGTGGGGAAGCAATGTGAGGAGAAGCCGCAGAAGGGGAGGGGGAGTTAGTTACACAGGTTTCCTCCACCTTCATGGTCAGTGTGACAGTTATTGCTGTGTAGACAACAGATATTATCAGTTTCCTAACTGACCACCCTGATAATGGCTTCTCAGGCTATCGGGGATCTGTTAGCTAGGGTAGAAAAGGAGGCAGTGGCCAAAGACCATGATTGGTGGGCATCTATCTTCCCCCCTTCTGTAGATGTTTGGGGGGGGGCCTAGTGACAGCGCAGGCACACTATCAAGGACAGCAGGGGCAAGGGTGTGCCACAAGGGTCATTAGGGTTACACAGTGGCGCTTTGCCATGGTTTTTAGGGCCCCCTGAACTAGGTGTGGGCGAAAGTGGGCAGGCGGCGCATAGGCCCAGTCCTAAGAGGCCGTTCGCCTTTCCCGCCCACCACAGCGCCTCAGCCCCTCACCTTCTGCCCGGTGATGGTGAACTGAATCTCCTGGACCGTCTGAGGGTGCTGCTGAAAGTGGAGGACTAGGGGAGACGTTCCATGGCAACGGGAGTCAAAGGCAGTGCTGTGTTGCACAGCAGCAGCAGTCCGGCGGGAGCAGACGACACCCAGATGCTGGGAGACGTGGTAGCGCCATCTTGCAGCAGGAGAGGTGAGTTTCGGGTGCCAGCAGGTTTGAGGTCTGTCAGCGGTGGGAGGACTTCCAAAATGGCTCAAACCACTACAGGGAGGACAGCGCAGTTGGTCACATCAAGGGCAGAAAATAGGGAAGGGGTACTGGGGTAAAAAAGGGGGATCGGGAGGCGAGGGGAAGAAGACACTTAAGGGAATGAGCTAGGGGCAGGGACTTTGCGGCGGGTCTGGGAGTGATTATGGCAGGGGGAGGATTGGAGAGGTTACTGGGGACAATGGAGGGTCAGTGGGATACTATAGTGGGGGAGGTCCGGGGTGCAGATGGGGCAACTACAAGGGCAATGGTGGATCAAGGGTTAAGACGGCAACATGTGGGGTTTTAGCCTTCTGGGAATATGGCAGACAATAGGCCTTCTGAAGCCCCAGTCTGCCTAGCAGCAGTAGAAGGGAGCCCGGGGTGTGGAGATCACAGTGGCCATGTTGGGGGACTTGAGCATGTGAAAAAGGGGGATATCCCTGCCTGCTGGTGCCAGGTTTTACAATTCGCAGGAATGCGATGGCTGGGGTCCATGGCACTAAGGCTAAAGATGTAACCAGGGCTACTCCTGACAATGCCCCTAACCTGTTTATGGCTGACTGGGGCGGGGAGACAGCCTGGGTTGCGGTCGCAGGAAGGGTCTTCAGAGCATGGCAGTGAGCAGGAAGTGTGTGATTCCATGTCTGAGGGAGAGGTGGCGAGGACGGAGAGGTCGGGGGACTTGTTTGCATCTCCTGTGATGAACGAATTCTCCTCAGCTAATGAGGATTTTATTCCAGCAACACTGGTACCCAGTTGCAAGAGGCTGCAAAGCAGGAAGAGGACATCCACCTCTGCGGGGAGGTTGGCATGTCATCTCGACGCAGGTCCTCAGGGATCCTCAGTCAGCATCAGCAGGTATGGCCTGGGGGCTCACGCGGCAAGAACAATGTGGAGCTTAACATTGGGTGGGAGAGAAGTGTGTTTTCTGTTGATAGACCACAGGAACAGGAAGTTGGCCGCAGAGCAGCAGCGGCAGGCATTCCCCCGGCAGGGCAGATTCCAGGTGAGGCTTCATCTTCATCAGCAATAGACCATAACCAATCAGTGATAGCAAACCTTAGGAACATAGTTACACAGTTGGAGGGAAAAAACAATAGTGCGGCCAGTGCCTGGGTTCCTTCAGGTGGCCCCCCTTCTTACTGGCTCGGTTGGTTCCATGGGTCCGGTAGCCAATGGGAGGGTAGGGGGTGGAGAGGGATTCTCCTACCTCTCAACGGGCAGTTAATAACAAGCAAAAAGACAAAGTTTTGGTCCTGGCGGATATAGCAAAAGGGAGACCTTCCTTGTGTCAATTGGGTCCTATTGGGATACATGTACCTATAGAAGTGAGTGGAAAGATTTGGAGGTGGGAAATTATAGAATTTTTTTCACTCCTTCAACTTGACGACTATTTTGAGGTTAAGGAACGGAAGGATGAAACCAAAAAAGAGGAAGAAGAAAGAAAAAAAAAAAGATACAGGAGGTTACCCAAGACATTTAACAACTGGTTTCAAGCGTTTGTAATCATGGCCGGCATTGTCGAGAAAAAGTGTCCCAAAAACTGCTAGTCACTATTTTGCTACTAGAAGCTTGCCCGTCAAAAAATGACAGCAATAAGATTGTAAGGCAGGTAATGGTGTTTGTTTGCGACATTAATTTTGTTGGTGTTCCAAGATCCTTCGGGGCTCATTGCGAGGCTGTTTGTTGTTTGTATACTATTAGCAGCGTTTTTCTTTTTTGTATGCTAATGAAATAATAAACTAATAACTAATTAATAAATGAATATACTTTACCTGTTTTGAAGTAATATATGCAGGAAGCATTGTGTTGAAGAGCTGGCAATCTGTTTTCATGTTGCTGCGGCATACAATGTGTGTTTTCACTGCTGTGTAAGTGTCAGCAACGTGTGCAGTGTGTAGTGTAAATAGTGTGCGTGCGCAAGGAAAATCCGTTAGGGTAGCTGTGTACTTCCGCATTGTGTAAGTTAGTGTTGTAAAATGGCGTCTAATATATGTGTGGTACGCGGCTGATTTAGCGTCCTTGTTCTTGGACCTCATCCGGCTTTTTCAGAAAATTTGTATGTGTTTCGTTGTGTTTTGCGTGTTTAGGGTCCTATAGCCTCGTTTTCTTTGGCGGTCATTTTTGGCTCTCGCTTAGGGGATTTTCGGGTGTCTAAACTCTTTTATTTTGAGTGAAATTGAGGTGTAACTTCCCCTTGCTGTGGGTAAGCTTTTTATGTGTTTGTTGTGTGTATTTATTGTGTTTTTAATGTTTTCATGTGCGCGCGTTTCGGGCGCTAAGGTTGTATTTTTGCGAGCTCGTAATGTTTAAGTCCCGTGGCTCGTATTTGTGGATGGTAAGTCCGTAAATTTTACGGTCGACGTGGGAGCCTCCTCCTTCGGCGCTCCTTGTCAGCAACTGCGTCCCTCGCATCGCGAGGGCCGTAGGCTCGCTACTCGAGCCCGCAACGCTAGCAACGACCCGCATGCTCACAACTATTATAGGCGATTTGGATGAAATAGAAAACATAAATAGAACGTATGGAGGCATGGCTTGGAGGCTCTATGACGAACATTTTCATCAAAAATGGTCTGTAAATAGGGAAATGAATTGGGATGATCGGGACATGGGTTCATGGATGCGTATCGTAACGCCCACCAGGTCGGTGGGGTCCTTTCGGAGCACTGCCGGCAAGCCGGCTTTCTTTAGCCCAGGTGCCGGTAGGAATGGCCAGTGCTTTCAGTATAACAAGGTCACAATAAGGGTGGGTTATCATTAAGATTCAAGCACGAGTGCAGTGAGTGTGGGAATCCTCACCCGGCGTTCAGATGCTACAAAAAGAGCAGGAACAAAAGGACACCTGGAATAACTGGCAAATTTGGCCTTGGAGTACAAAATGAAGCAGGTTAGAGATTAGTAGAATTCTGTCAAGATAATTCTCTGGTCGTAGCAAACACCCTCTCCCAACAGCCTCTGAGACGACTCTATAAATGGACATCACCAAATAGACAACATAGAAATCAGATTGACTGTATACTTTGCAGCAAAAGATGGAGGAGATCTATACAGTCAGCAAAAACAAGACCTGGAGCTGACTGCGGCTCAGACCGTGAGATTCTTATTGCAAAGTTGAAAATTAAACTGAAGAAAGGAGGGAAAACCATCAGACCAAGAAGATACAAAATAAATAATATCCATTGTGAATATGCAGTGGAAGTAAAGAATAGATGTAAGGAACTAGATATGGAAGATAGAATGCCTGAAGAACTTTGGACCGAAGTTTGCAACATTATCCAGGAAACAGCAAGAAAGAATATCCCTAAAAAAGAAAACTAAGAAGTCAAACTGGCTGTATGATGAGTCTTTGAAAGTAGCCTGGGAAAGAAGGAAAGTGAAAGGTAGTGGAGATAAAAAAAGATTTGTACAACTGAATGCAGAATTCCAAAGGATAGCAAGAAGAGGCAAGGAGGCATTCTATAATGAGCGATTTAAAGAGATTGAAGAAGATAACTGAATGGGTCAAGATATCTCTTCAAGAAAATTGGGAACGGCACCTTTCATGCAAAAGTGGGCGTGATAAGTGACAAAAATGGTAGGGACTTAACAAAAGAAGATCAGATAAAGAAGAGGTGGCAGGAATACACTGAAGATCTATACAGGAAGGATCTTAACAGCACTGATGACCTCAATAATTTGCCCAATGAGTTGGAGCCAGACATCTTGGAGCGTGAAGTGAGATGGGTGCTAGGATGTCTTGCTGATAACAAGGCTGCAGGTGTTGATGGAATCCCAACTGAACTATTCAAAATTCTACAGGACGATTCAGTGAAAGTGTTACTTACCTTATGTAAACACATATGTGGACCAGGAACTACCAGATGTGCAAGCCGGGTTCCACAGAGAAAGAGGCATAAGAGATCAAATTGCCAATATCCGCTGGAGAATAGAGAAAGCAAGAGAGTTCCAAAAAAACATTTAATTCTGCTACATAGACTATTCTAAAGCCTTTGACTGTGTGGATCACAATAAAATGTGGCATGTCCTTAAAGAGATGGGAGTACCAGATCATCTCATCCTCCTGCTAAAGAATCTGTATGTCGACCAAGAAAGCCAGGGTCAGAACCGAACATGGGACAACAGAATGGTGGAAGATCGGAAAAGGAGTGCAACAAGGTTGTATATAGTCACCCTATTTATTCAAATTATATTCAGAATACATCATGCGTAAGGCTGGACTGGATGAATCCAATGCCGGAATCAATATTGCTGAAAGGAATATCAACAACCACAGATACGTCGATGATACTACTCTGATGGCTGAAAGTAAGGAGGAACTAAAGGACTTATTGATGAGGGTAAAACAAGAGATTGCAAAAGCTGCCCAGCTGCTCAACATTAAAAAGACAAAGATCATGGCAAACGGCAATCTCACTTCCTGGCAAATAGACGGGGAAGAAGTAACAGATTTTATTTTCCTTGGATCCAAGTTCTTTGCAGATGGTGACTGTAGTTATGAAATTAAAAGACGTTTGCTTCTGGGGAGGAAAGCTATGGCAAGCTTGGACAAGCTAGTAAAAAGTAAAGATATTAAACTATCAACAAAGGTCTGCATAGTTAAAACTATGGTATTTCCAGTAGTAACATACGGATGTGAGAGTTAGACCATAAAGAAATAAGAGCGCCGTAGCATTGAAGCCTTTAAATTGTGGTGTTGGAGAAGACTGCTTAGAGTTCTTTGAGCTGCAAGAAGATCCAATAAATCAATACTTCTGGAAATCAAGACAAACTGTTCACTAGAAGGTATGATCATGAGGCTGAAGCTCAAATATTTTGGCCATATTATGAGACAGCAGGGTTCCCTAGAAAAGACTCAGATGCTGGGAAAGATTTAAGGCACAAGAAGAAGGGGACGATATAGGCGGAGATGGGTAAATGAGGTCACTGAAGCAATGAACTTGATGGAGCTCAGAGCTGCAGTGACTGAGGGATACACCTGGCGTGCTGTGGTCCATAGAGTCACGGAGAGTAGGACTGACTGAACGACTGAACAACAACAACAACAACGGAGCATGAGTGGGTCGTTGCAGATTTTTATTTATTTTTTTAAAAAGAGGTGTGCCTTGGTAGGATGGCGGACCCATTCAAACATCTTCCCTTTTCGGATATTCATGTGCTGCTGTTGGGTGTGGTTCCCAAGAAAGAAAGAAAGAAATTGGGGCGTTCCGGCACATTCACCACTTGTCCTATCCCGGTGAGGGGGGGGGGGGTCAATGATGTTCTGTGCATTATGTGTCATTTGATCGGTCTTGTTAAAAGGGCGGGTCGGGGTGCCTTTTTAGCCAAGTTCGATATTGAATCTGCATTTTGGCTCTTGCCAGTACACCCGTCCTCTCGCCATCTTCTGGGTTGTAAGTTCAAAGGTGAATTCTTTGTGGATTTGTGCCTTCCCATGGGGTGTTCCATTTCCTGAGAGTTGTTTGAGGCATTCAGCACTTTTGTACAGTGGGTAATTGAACAGGTAGTCGGGCTAGGACCTGTATTCATTATTTGGATGATTTCTTAATGGTCTCCCCTTCATTTAAGCTCTGACTATGCTAGGAGTTTTTTTACTGAGGTAGCACAGCAATTTGGTATCCCTTTGGCCAGGGATAAGACGTTTAGGCCGGTCATGGTTATCTAGTTGGGTATTTCACTAGATTCTGTCAAGTTAGAGTCGGCTTTGCCTGAGAATAAAGTAAAGGATTTGTTGGAGGTGATCACCAAGATAGCAGCGAGTAAGAAAGTTATTATAAGGGAATTGCAATCCCTGTTGGGAAAGCTGAACTTTGCATGCAGCATTATCCCTATGGGTAGGATTTTTGCAGTTGTCTTTGGTTACGGCCGTCATCAAAAAACCTCATCACTTTATCAGGATTACAAAGTCATTGAGAAATGATTTGGGAGTCTGGAGGGCCTTTCTGAACCGTTTCAATGGACAGTCCTTTTTCATGGCTAAGAGAGTGAAAAACCAGGACATACACCACTTTACGGACGAGTCAGGCAGTGTGGGTTTTGGGGTGTATTTTCGAGGGCTATGGTGTGCTGAGCGTTGGCCTAGGGGTTGGTTTGAGTCTGGGATTGTAAAAAAAACGGACTGTTCAGCCAACCAGGGACTGAGCACAAGACATGTCAGCCTGCAGCTCCCAAGATGGAAGCTTTTATAACAGTCTTTTATGCCCTAAAATCTGGCCGTAACGCCCTACAAAGCATATAATAAGAATTATGAGAACGTACTGAACAAAACAATACCACTTGTGGGTGGTTTTAATAAAATGCGCCTCCTACGTGGTTGAGGTCTACAAGACAAAATAAGACCAGGGTATAGTATACCATTCAACCGACCTACATCCCTCCACATTAAGTTATATTATCTAGCAGGTCAAGCATCTAAAAAGGTAGGCTAAATCTACAATTTTGCCCGAATAAATCACAATATACCATACAGGCCTGACAGGGTCCAAGTGGGGATATCATACAGCAGTATTGCCTGCATAGAAAAGTGCAGGAGTGAATCAACGGCTGAAAATAGCCCTGCATTTACTATTTCTATATGCCAGGAGTACTGGTGGGACATTGGAGAACTGTAAATATATGTACATAAACCCAAGTAAGATTCTGCTTCACGTGCAGCAGTGACAGCACAAATTACTACAGTGCACTAATAGACCGAAGACTCTGATTAAAACATTTAAAAAGACACCAGTTCGTTCAGGTCTGAAAAAAAACAGGCGGTCAATAGACAAAAGTCCAAAAGATTTACAGTGAAAATATTATTGTAAAAAGTACCAACAAAGACTAAGATGTAAAGACCGCATGCTTCCCCCAAAGAAGGGACACTTACATACGCAGAGTGATAAGAGTGAATAAGAAATCAACATACTATTTATAGGTTTAATATAGGGAATGGCGGGAGTGTCAACAAAAAGAAATTCTAAAGACATACAGTCATATTACAAACCAACGAATAGCTCACAAGCGTCCCAAAAAACCTACGTGCCAACGAAAGAAACATCCAGACTAAGCATGGAGAACTCCGCTCCAGATGAGATATTCAGGACCTAAAAGACATGATAAAATCATTTAGATCAGAAATCAAATCTGAAATTAAAAAAGTAACTACTGAACTTACTGCAGAAATAAAGAAAGTAAACACCAAAACGGTATCCCAGGAAGAGAAATACAATGACCTTCTACAGGCGCACAACAGGCTGGAGGAAGAAACAGCAACACAGAGAGAAGAACAGACCCATAAACAAGCAGTACAGGAAGATCCTGAAAATAGATCAAGGTGACAGAACATCAGGATAAAAAACTTGCCGGAGTCAGTAAAAGATCTTCCCTTATACATGGCAGAACTATGTGAATTCATTATGCCAAATACAGAAACAGAAAATTTCAGACTTGACAGAATCCACAGGGCATTGGGGGGCCGAGCAACTAATCCGGACCATCCAAGAGACGTTATAGCTCGCTTTCACTATTTTACCACTTAAGAACAATTTATGAGAGCAGCTAGAAACAGAGTCACGGAAATAGAGGGACAACATCCTAGTATCTGGGGCTTCCCATTCCGCCTAAATATAGCAAAAGACGGAAAGATCTTCACTATCAGAACCTTAGATGAAGGAGTTGCTCTTCTGGGATCGTGGACCATACAAGTATCAGAAAAAAACGTCCAAACAGCAAGAGGAATCCCAAGATCCCGCCGGGGCCCTGAATCACAACTCACGTCAAGAAAAGACAGCTGAAGTTTGGAATAATTTGGTTTGACGGATTACCTTTGGAACAAAACAACTCAGACTTAAACGAAAGATCATAACGTAGTTCTAAAACAGATCTTAGGAGCTGGAACACAGTACATAATTAGGTACAAAATGTTGACTAGTAAGAAAATTTAGCAAGAACCGCTCATTTACTCGTCATTAAATGTTTAACTAAGTTGTCCCTTAGGGGCATTATTGTTTAATCAGTTACAAGGCGAATCATCTCAGTATTTGATTGAAATATTATTTGATTCAGAGGACAGCAATCGCTCTCCTCTAGGTAAATTTATTTAATTGTGTTAATTGAAATCACACTTTGAATTGTACTAAAGCTTTTAAAGACATACAAGTATATTGTTTACGTACAAAGACAAGAACGTATTGTTTAAGTAAATAAAACTTTCATTAACTTAAGGGAAAACAGTTAGCGAGCCATAAGACTGTTAAACCGGATTAATTAAACTCTACTTTTTCTCATTTTGAGCCAGGTTACATAACCTCTGGGTTTTGTGCGCTCAATTCACAGCTGGAGGCCATCTCATCAAAAAGTATCTGCAGAAGAGGTGGGTGCAGGTTAGTCATGGATATCAATATAATAATATCACATAACACTCAGGAGCTAAATGAACCTGTAAAAAGGGGAATAGCTATAAAATATTAGGAGCAGATGTTATACGGATTCAAGAAACCCATGAAAGAAAAAAAGCGATAACCAACTACTGGGGCAGAATCTACACAAAAACATTCCATGGCACAGCCTCACAGAAAAAAAAAAAAAAAAAAAGAGGAGTGTCAATCCTGGTGCATAAAAGACTGAATTTTAGACATGTAAAAACACAAAAAGATGAGGAGGGTAAATATTTAGTAGTGCACGGAATCATGAATAGAAATGTATAAATGTTAAATATATACGCACCAAATTTGGAATAGAACACCCTTTTCCACAAAATATCAAATATACCGTATTTATCGGCGTATAACACGTACCTCATTTTAAAAAGGAAATTTCAGGAAAAAAAACTTCAACCCCACTCCTCATCCTCAACATCCCTCTTCATCCTCACCCCCCCATCCTCAACCCCCCTCCTCATCCTCAACCTCAACCCCCCTCCTCAACCTCAACCCCAACCCCCCTCCTTATCCTCAACTCCAACCCCCCTCCTTATCCTCAACTCCAACCCCCCATCCTCAACCTAAACCCCCCCCCCTCCTCAACCTAAACCCCCCCTCCTCAACCTAAACCCCCCCTCCTCAACCTAAACCCCCCCCTCCTCAACCTAAACCCCCCCCTCCTCAACCTAAACCCCCCTCCTCAAAGGGGATATGCACTCAGTTATAGACCCAAGTAAAGACAAATAAAAACACAACAACCCAAATTTAACAACGACCAAAGTGTTTAAATCCATATTGAAATTCCACTGTCTGTTTGACGCATGGCAGGGAATGAACACAAAAGAAAGGGAGTTTACTTTTTATTCGACCAGTTATAAATCCCACTCTAGAATACATATTGTTACAGCAACAGATGACACCTAATTTAACGGCAGCATCAATTTACCCCATATCATGGTCAGACCATGATCTAGTTAGCATATCCCTGTGCGACTTGCTTCCAAAAGGATGTTCCCCTACATGGACATTGAACCCTAATTTGCTAAATGACCCAGAATTGAAAAAAAATAAAAAATTAACAAAGCAATTGAGGAATACTTCTCCCTTAACAATGGTGGGGAAATAGATTTATCGGGGGTATGGTTGGCCCATAAGACCGCTATCAGGGGGAAATGCATACAGCTGGGAGCTGCAGCAAAAAAAGTAGAGCAAAATTAGGTCACCACCTTAAAATAAGAAATCAACAGAATTACAAAAGATATTTGCTTCCCAAAAATCACAACAAACGTATGATGAAATTTGCAAATGCAAAGTGCAATTAAATCGGATTCCAAGAAAGAAAGTGGTGACAATTTTACTGTGCACGCAGGCCAAATTCTTTATAAAAGTCAACAAGCCAGACTCATTATTGGTCAAGATGCTTAGGCAAAAGAGTGCAGATTCATTTATCCCCAAAATAGTGAACAAGGACAATGAGATTGTATATAAGCCAGACCAAATCACAAGATCATTCCAACAATTTTATTATGACTTATACTCAGCACCTGATTATTCGGGCACACAAAACCGAAAGGCAAAGATTAAAAAGCCCATTTCAATAGAATAAATTTAAAAAAAACATAGTTGGATTCACTAACTATTACTACAAACAAACAAACAATCAATGTGTGGCGTCATTCTACCGTATCTTCAGCAGTTATTCAATGGGTTTCTAGATGGGAAAATTATGAATTTTTAGAAGCAAAAATTGGTGTACTACTTAAGGAGGGCAAAGATCATTCACAATGTAGTAGCTACAGACCACTTTCTTTAATCAATACAGATGTGAAACGATATTCCAAACTTTAAGCAAACAGATTGGCACCATTATTAGCAGAAGTGAGCCATCCAAACCAGGTATGCTATATATCTGGGAGAGAAGCTCCAGATAATACAAGGAGAGTCTTTAACCTTATAGACATAGCCTCCAACGGTGGGACACCCATGATGCTGCTATCGTTGGATGTAGAAAGAGCATTTGACAGAATAGACTCTACTGAAATTTGGCATCAGTGAAGGCTTTCTCAAAAGCATAATGTTACTATATTGTAATCAGAGAGCTTATATATCATATCAAGGGTTTATTATTTGATATTGCTAGGGAAACGAGACAGGGATGCCCCCTGATCCACCTACTTTTCGCCTTATCCATTGAACCACTAGCAATAGCCATAAGAGGAAATCCAGACATACAAGGGGTCCACTTGGGGGACAAAGACTACAAACTATCTGTTTGTAGATAACATATTACTCACTTCACAGAGCCACTAATTAGCCTTCCAAACATATTCAAATTACACACTACATTTAACCAAATTTCAGGGTTTAAAGTGAACACTAATAAAAGTGAAGCCCTCAACATATCCCTGCCCAAGCAATTGTAAAATCTGCTGACTCTAAATTCCCCTTTTAATTGGGCCCTGAATCACATCACATATTTTGGAATACAAATTCCGAGAGCATCAAATTTAATTTACAAAGCTAACTTCCCCAAATTGTTTAAGAAAATACACAAAGAAATAAGAAGGTGGTCCACCCTCAATAATCTCATGGCTAGGCAAAATTCACGTCATCAAAATGAACACATTCTGCTGAAAATACTATGCCTGTTCCGGACAGTCCAAACCCCAATTACATTGAAAGACGTCAAAACACTACAGAAAGCAATATCAAATTTCATCTGGAATAATAAATAAAAAAAACTCAGGATAAATAGGGCAACAATGTCGGCATCAAAAGAGACAGGAGGGCTCCCTGGAATTGACAAGATACTACAAGGCTATGAGATTGGCCCAAGTAGCTAAATGGTACACTAGGGATTCCCCTCCAGTATGGGTAGAAATTGAAAAACAAATCCTATGGGAAGAGAACATAGTTTTACACTAAACATTATGGTTAATCTTTCGACACAAGGTCCCCATAAAAACGCTATCCACATGCATAAATCATACCATACAGCTATGGAAAGAAAAGAAGGTTCATGGCTAACAATCAGATAGGATGGTGGGTTCAGAAGCAACCTACGATAGCTGCAGACGTATTAAAGATGAACAATAATTGGTCCGCAACTAATTTTGGTGCCAATTTTCACATACCACACAAGGAATGGCTTAACCCAATATCAGTTAACAAGAGGTTAACCCAAATCACTAAACAAGCAAATAAGTCCCCATTCGAACAATGTTGCATAAGTAACCCAGAAGGAAAGAAATGTATAACAAAGCTATACAATCACTTAAATGACCTAGCTGCGCCCAAAAAGTTTCACTGTAAGGCTGCTTGGGAAGAGGAACTACAGATAACTCTAGACAACAAACAATGGGGAAAAATATTAAAACAAGCAGCAAATTCACCCCTAAACATTACACTAAAGGAAAACTCCTATAAAACCATCATGAGATGGTACCTCACACTATCTAGAATCCAGAGTTCCAATAGGCTAAAGGAAGGAACATGCTCAAGAGGTTGCCCAAACTTAGGGACTGCCCCAAAATTAAACATATTTGGACAGCAACATAATCTTCCAAGCTATGGGGAACAAAAATCCAACAAAAACCAGAGGAAGCACTACTGGGCTTTCCAATACAAGGCCTTACAGAATCAGAACAATTCTTAACAAACCAACTCTTTCTAGCAGCTAGATGCATAATTTACACTGGAAACTACTATCCATGAGCAACCTGTCAGCCGAAATAGCCGAGAGATACAGGAGACGGGCCTCCTGCTGGGATGTATGGAGTCGGAAAGCCACAGGATGAGACTGGTGGAAGAATCTGGTAAGTTTTTTTCTTATTATTCTTTTTTCACTGAGTTAACGTAATGGCATACACAGTCAGAAGTGAGTGGCAGTTGACAAGAAAATTGTGAAATGTATCAAAGAATTAGTGTTAAAAAAAAAAAAAGAAAAAAAAAGTAAAACCTTTTGAGCAAAGAATGTTTTCACTTTAAATTGCCAATTAGTTTATTCAAGATGTGAATTTAATATATAAAAATGTATAGATGTGAATATTTATTTCTATTCTTGCAATAAAAATGATTTAAATAAAAATAAAAAAATAAAAACACACCAGACTTTTCTTGAATTGTTTTCGGTTGTAGTGGCAGTATTATTATGGGGTTATTAATTAAGGGATCAACATGTGGTTTTCCATTGTGACAACATGTCAGCGTTCATGGCAATTAATCATCTTTCTTCTGCATCATCACCGGTGGTGGGCCTCCTTCGCTCCCTAGTGCTGGCATGTTTGAGACATAATGTGTTATGTAGAGCGATCCATGTACCCGGGGTTAAGAATGAGATAGCAGACGCCCTTTCTAGACGGCAATGGCAATGATTCAGGTGGTTTGCCCTGGGGGCTGCATTAAAGCAAACCCCCTGCCCAGAGGATATTTGGGACATGGTTAAGCTGTAGATATTTTGCATATATTGGCATAGAGTGTGAGGCCATGAGATACAATCGGGTCTGTTTTCAGTATGTAACCGTAGGTCTCTGTAATGTTCCCGCTTTTCTTTTAAAAAAAAATAATAATAAGTTAAAACAATTTATTAAAGGAGAATGTTCTAAAGGGCAGGGAGTTGTTAAATGGTTGTACATGTTTGTTAGGCTGTGATTACAAGTACAATGTGGTGGATTCCTGCAAGGTCTTCTTTGTTTTACAGGTGCGGCAAGAGCCTTTCAGGCTTGGATTCTTGGCCATTCTTAAGTTTACTGGGCTCGAAGGACTGCAGCTGTAAAGGAACATGGGTTGCAACATGGTTTAGACCCTGAGGTAGTGGGGGTCAGATGGTTTGGAAAACGCGGCATACGTTGGGATGGGGTGTTGTACAAGACGGTGCAGTACGCCAGGTGGGTGGCTCTGCCGGACATTCTGGTGGTTCATGCTGGGGGGAATGGTCTAGGTGTCCTGCCAGTTAAGTGTTTGATTGAGGACATGAAGAGGAATTTCTTGAGGTTGCATGACTTATATCCCGAGAGTGCTTGTGTGGTATGAAATGGTTCACAGGTTCAAGTGGCGTTCTGCTAAAGATTATGTTGAAGTGCCGCAAAAAAAGTTAATAGGGCTATCTCTTCATTTGTTAGGAAGCTGGGTGGGGTTTCTGTTTGCCACCTTTCTTTAGAGGAAGACGATGGGGAATGGGGTACTTGAACAAAATTGGATTAAGGTTGTTTAATCTGGGCCTGGAGGATGGAATCCGTAAGGAATTGGGACTTCATAGCAGGAGGAGTTCGTCTGGTTAGAGGAGCATTCTTCCAGGTGGGGTTTATTTCTTTCCACGTTAAGAGATTCTGGGGGGGGGGGGTTAGACTTGAGGGTCCAGGTAGTGTTCCGTTGGGTGGTCTAATTCTTTTCGTGCCTCTGCAAAGTTGGTTAAGGCATGGTGGTAGAGGCATGCCTATAAGGGGTTCGAGTGATGTTTCCGTTGGGTGTATGGGGTAGAGTTCATGAGGTTTTTTTGGCTTGGTGTGGGGGGGGGGGGGGTGCACATAAACTTCATAGGGTAGGTTTGTTTTGCGCAGGTGGCGGGTAATGCTTGCCCTGTTGCTGTTAAGAGCAGTAGGCAGTTAATGCTTTGGAGTATTTGGACTCATGGGGCACGGGGTTCCCTTAAGTCAAGTAAGGGGTGGAGTCGCCAAAAAGAGGAGTCTTGCCACTCTACCCCATAGCCCAGACATATGAAGACTATGGGAGATTTTTGTCACATGTACCACACGGCCAGTACTTGCTGAAAATTCCTGCAGCTCCTTTAATGTTGCTGTAGGCCTCTTGGTAGCCTCCCAGACCAGTTTTCTTCTTGCCTTTTCGTCAATTTTGGAGGTAGCTCCAGTTCTTCTGACAGATTTGGAGTGTTATTGCAAAGAAGAGTGGGCAAATCTTGCCAAGTCAAAATGTGCCATGCTGATAGACTCATACCCAAAAAGACTGAGTGCTGTAATAAAATCAAAAGGTGCTTCAACAAAGTATTAGTTTAAGGGTGTGCATATTTAAGCAACCATATATTTTTTTTTTATATCTTTTCTTCCCTCTACCTAAAAGATTTCAGTTTGTTTTTCAATTGAGTTGTACTGTTTATAGGTCACATTAAAAGGTGGAAAAAGTTCTGAAATTATTTATCTTTGTCTCATTTTTTTACAGCACAGAAACCTGACATTTTAACAGAGGTGTGTAGACTTTTTATATTCACTAAATATTACAACAAATGCTATCTAAAGACATTTTGTAATTGTAGTGACTAAGTTTAGATGCTTGGTTGCCTCGGTAAATACATCAACATACTGGTTTCTCGGTTTAATTTTGATAGAAAAATCTTTATACATGAAATCTAACTTACAAATTCGGTTTAGATGAGGAGAGGATATAAATTATTGAAGATAAAAACTATTCTGTAACACTGCATGGACTGACAGTTGGAACTGATATTTCACAAGCTGCTAAAAGACTACATATCATTAAAACTACAAAAGTATAAAATTATACGAACGGATATACATCCCACTAGCTTACCTCGACTGTATATAGACCTTTTAACGCAGTTTAATTACTTCCAAGCAAATATATATATATATATATTTTTTTTTTTTTGTTTTGTTTGTTTGTTTGTTTTTTTTTCTTTATAAGCAAAGATACAAACTATAGAGTCTTGCGAAAACAAAAGACGGGAACTGTACTCCCACACTCATGACATTTGAAATTAAAGAAGGAATTAAACATTTCACAATATATAATTTTCTGACAAATCTAAGCTCAAAAAATAAGTTTGACATATTACAACAGAAGCTTTTTGAAAAGAAAAAGCCAGAAAAAAGATGAAATAATAGTCTTTTGTTTTTCCTCATATATACAAAGAAAATCTATTCAAACTATAGCTATCAAGCATTACAAAGATTTTCTTTTATCTAACACTTCTACCTGAGATCCAAAAATAATTAATACATTTTATTCAAGGTATACTGAAACCTAAGTTGATCCCAACTATACTACATGGAGAGACATTCAGCCCAATTAATTTCCTCCTACTGAAGAATTTGTAGCCCGTAAATAAGCCCGCTAGACTTACAGCTATTAAATTGGCCTCTTTCAGCTACCCGCAAACGATCTGCGGGTTACAGTGGGAAAAAACTTACGGACTGTCAAAATTGGATCTCCGTTGCCAATATGCCTTTGATCTATCAAGTCCGTAAATGTGATGTTCGTAAATCGCTATTAAATTGCTACAAATCCACACGGACAAACTGGCGTTCAACCCCATAAATGGCAAATGGAGCCTAAAAGCAAGGGAGTTAAAGTCCTGTCAGTAGCACCGTAAAAGCAAATATAAACACACTACTGTATTATGAATTAAAGGGAAAGTGAAGTTAGGTATTAAAATAATTGCACAACATTCTCAAGCTTGCAAATTTGCAGTATATAAAAAAAATAAACAAACATTATGTTTCATTTCCATGTTATATCGATCCCAGCAATCAATGTGTTAATACATGTAATAGAATTTCCATGGACTAGAATATAATATGTATTGATTTATTAATATTGCATTATTTTTAGAATGCGTGTAACTTCCATTTTTCAGTGACGTAATGATGATGATGATGATGATCTCTTTTACCATTGGCTCGGTATAAACCCATAACCACAGGTTTGAGTAATTGATCATGTTCATGGCTGCAAATGCAACGTACGTAAGAATGGTTTACGGATTTAGATGTCGGCCACGTCTGTTGCGGGCTTGGCTAATTTTATCGCTCTGTAACTTTGCCGAATTTCAAGCCCGCAGTGGCCCTGGTACACCCGCAAAGTCTGCAGGCTTGAAATTCGGCAATTTAATATGGCCTATTGTCAGGTGTCACCCAGTGGATGTTCATGGGTGAAATGCTAGGGTCTGATCTATGAGACCCAGGGGTACCAGGCTTGAATGTAACAACTTGACTTGGCAATGGCACTGGGCTTGGCGATGGCACTGGGCTTGGAGATGGCACTGAACTTTGCAAAGGAACCAATCTTGATGATGTCACTTCTGTGTTCCTTGGCCTGGCTTGGTCGCAGACAGACATTTTCTGTGTCCCTTGGGGTCAGTCACAGCCAGACACTTTTTGTCCCTTGGAGAGGCTTGGTTGCAGACAGACACTTTCTCTGCCCTTTGGCAAGGCTTAAAAATACAAGAGATGTGGGAGAAGTCTACACTTAAGACAGAACTCCAAAAACAGGCAGTGTGCAATGGCCCAAGAAATCACTGACTGGCTGAGCCCTTTTCCTATAGCTGATAAAGGGAGGAGGAATGACACCTGGTGCAAAATCCAGGAAGTGAGACCTGTACAGCACCAGGCAAAGCAGCAAATGAAGGCATGCCAGAACACTCACATTACAGGGATGTGGAAGGACCTGGAAGTGGTTCACTATGTGCAGGTGCAGATGCAGGCACACACTGCATACTCCTACCCCGCACCCTAGGCCCAAGCTCCACAGGACAGTAACCCCCGAGAACAAGACCAAGCACTCCTCCTGACACTTGGGACAAACTCAGGATGGCCCAAAGAAGGCTTCAATGGGTGCTAGTGATAGAACTCTCTAACCAAGTCCAGAGCATGCACCTCAGAGTTGCATACCCACGTGTATACACCTGTCGAAAATGTCTCCACTTTACAAGGTACTAGAGGCTCACCCAAAAGAATCTGGGATCTAAGATCCTTTTCACCTCAAATTTCTCAAGGCCATCCACTGCATGATGTGAAGAAGTGGATGGTAGTGATAGTGCAGAATGGATTCTGGACCTACATTTTAAGAAAAGAGATGTGAAATACAGGATGGATGCAAAGAGCAGGAGGAAAAAACAGTCTGGCTGCCACAGGTGAAACTCTGGAAATAGAATAAGGGAAAGAATATGAAAAAAGTATATTCGTCTAGTTCGCATAAGGATTCATCTCAATATTCTAACCCTAATAATATCCCCTTACTGTCACCATCCTCTTCATTATTTTAAAACTAGCAACTTTCCCATCAAAAAATGCTGTTTGTCACACAATGTGAGTGTACTGTGTGCCTCAACTATATAGACCCCTCTAACACAGTAATGAACGCATGTAATAACACTTTAAGTGCCATGAGGGTCATCCAGGACCCTCATGACCCAAAGTGTAAGCACTACACCATTTTAACCCGGTCACTTATGGGGGTCTATCCAGACCCTCATAAGCCTCTATTTAACCCCATCAGTCCCAAAATGGTATATTATGACCATTATGGGCCTGTTACAACCCAACATTAACCACATAAGTGCCTTGACGGTCCTCAAGGACCATCATGACACTAAGTATAAACACTACACTGCACTATACCCCCCCCAATAAAAACATTAAATATCAACTAAACACCCTCTACACTAGCTTATTAACACCTACACTACCTCCCCCCTAATAACCCCCTCCCCACCACTGTAATTACAAAAATCAAAAAAACTAAAGTCATCAAAAATAAAAATTACATAAAATAAAAAAACCTAAAATCACAAAAAATAAAAAATGTACATTACAGAAAATAAAAAAGTACATTACAACCCCCCCCCCCACTACAGAAAAAAAAAAGTACAGACCTGAAAAGGAAATACATACAATACAATACACCCCTGTCTAATATACATCCCCCTATCTAATATACAATAAATACTATCTATGTACTATATATCCTCCAATCTATCTAATATACAGTACATGCTATCTCTTTATAGTAACCCTAATTCTAAGCTAAAATAAAATAATTAAGACCACTTACCTTTGAGATGTTTCTTCAGATCAGCAACCTAGGGTAAAAAAGATAAAAAAAATTACGACTACACGTTTACATTAAAATAAATAAACAAACATTCTACTCACCTTTCCAGCATGTCCCCGTCCTCCTTCTTTTCCTCTTCTCCGGTGCGGCCTCTGTTAAAGAAAAACCCATTACATTAGTACACAGACATAAACATAAAACAAAGTAAAATAAACATAATCTACATTGTACTTACCTCTCCGCGATGTCTCCGGCCTCCTAGTCTTCTGCCCCGGCAGGGCCCTGGAAACATCCACGCTCTTTAAAAAAATGGGGGAAAAAAAACAACACACATCCGCACTCGCGGATGTCCCCGACGCTAATGAGCTCCCTACGGAGCATTCCAGAATAAAATGGCAATGGCGGCTTCTGATTGGCTGAAAACGCTGTCTATCAAATTCAGCCAATGAGAAGACGCCAATTGTGAGACAATGAGAAAGGGAAACACCCCAAAATCCCACTCTGACGCACCTGTCAATCTTTACTTGAACCAATCCAAAGGCTTTATTGCCATCAGCGAATCACAATGGGATACACCCCTACGCAGTGATTGGCTGAAGACATCTGCGCCTTTCCATTGGCTGTAATACTGATTGACATTGACAACAGCCAATGAGAAGGCGCAAATGCCTTCAGCCAATCAGTACGTGGGGGTGTATTCCATTGTGATTGGCTATTGTCAGTGCAACCAATCAGAATGCGCAGATGCCTCCAGCCAATCACCCTGTGGGGGTGTATTCCATTGTGATTGGCTGAAGGCATCTGTGCCTTGTGATTGGTTTGAATAAAGATTGACAGGTGCATTATCCAATCAGAGTGGGATTTTACGGTGTATCCCTTTCTGATTGGCTCACACATTGGTGCCTCCTGATTGGTTGAAAACGCTGTCTATCAAATTCACCCAATCAGAAGGCGCCATTGCCTATTTTCTTCCGGAAAAGTCTCCAGGAGGCTCATTAGCGTCGGGGATGTCTGCGAGTGCGGATGTCTGTTATATTTTTTTTTAGAGCGCGGTTCCAGGGCGGGGCAGAGGAGGAGAAGGCCGGAGACATCGCGGGGAGGTAAGTATAATGTAGATTATGTTTATTTTATTTTGTTTTTATGCTTATGTATGTGTACTAATGTTATGTTTTTTTCTTAACAGGGGCCACACAGGAGACGAAGAAAAGGGTCAATAAGGGATAATATACAAGAATATGTCTATTTGAACAGGAATATAAGGAGGAGTAGGAGTCAACATGGATTTATGAGGGATAGGTCATGTCAAACAAATCTAATTAGTTTCTAGGAGGAGGTTAGTAGGAACCTGGATCAAAGGCAACTCAGTGGATGTAGTCTTTTTGGATTTTGCAAAGGCTTTTGATACAGTGCCACATGGAAAACTATTGTGCAAACTAAGAGATACAGGAGTTGCAGTAAATATCTGGTCATGGATTGAGAGCTGGCTAAAAGACAGGAAGCAAAGGGTTGTTGTAAATTGAACATACTCCGATTGGACTAATGTGGTAAGTGGGGTTCCTCAGGGTTCAGTATTGGGTCCTCTCCTTTTTAACATATTTATTAATGACTTCGAGGTGGGATTGGAGTGTGGTCTCTCCATTTTCGCTGATGACAAGAAGTTGTGCAAGGTAATTAAATCAGATAGTGATGTGCTTTCCCTCCAAAGGGATTTACATTAAATTGAGGAATGGGCATCTAAATGGCAGATGAGATTTAATACGAATAAATGTAAAGTTATGCATCTGGGAAGGAAAAATAGTCATGCAATTTATAATCTTAATGGAGCAAATCTAGGTGTATCAGATATTGAAAGGGATTTGGGAGTGCTTGTGGACAACCACCTAGGTAACAGTGCTCAAAGCCAAGCAGCAGCTGCAAAGGCAAATAAAGAGAGCCGACGGGAAGGGGGGGGGAAAGAGAGCCGACGGGGAGGGAGACGGGGAAAAAAAAAAGAGCCGAGGGTAAGGGAGACGGGGAAAAAAAGAGAGCCGACGGAGAGGGAGAGGGGGAAAAAAAGAGAGCCGACGGGAGGGAGACGGGGGAAAAAAAGAGAGCCGACGGGGAGGGAGACGGGAAAGAGAGCCGACGGGGAGGGAGACGGGAAAGAGAGCCGACGGGGAGGGAGACGGGGGAAAAAAAGAGAGCCGACGGGGAGGGAGACGGGGGAAAAAAAGAGAGCCGACGGGAGGGAGACGGGGAAAAAAAGAGAGCCGACGGGGAGGGAGACGGGAAAGAGAGCCGACGGGGAGGGAGACGGGAAAGAGAGCCGACGGGGAGGGAGACGGGAAAGAGAGCCGACGGGGAGGGAGACGGGAAAGAGAGCCGACGGGGAGGGAGACGGGGGAAAAAAAGAGAGCCGACGGGGAGGGAGGACGGGGAAAAAAAAAGAGAGCGACGGGGTGGGGAGACGGGGAAAAAAAAGAGAGCCGACGGGGAGGAGACGTGGGAAAAAAAGGGGGGAGAGCCGACGGGGAGGGGAGACGGGGGAAAAAAAGAGAGCCGACGGGGAGGGAGACGGGGAAAAAAAGAGAGCCGACGGGGAGGAGACGGGGGAAAAAAAGAGAGCCGACGGGGAGGAGACGTGGAAAAAAAGAGAGCCGACGGGAGGGAGACGGGGAAAAAAGAGAGCCGACGAGGGGGGGGGGGAAGTGGAGACGGGGAGAAAAAAAGAGAGCCACGGGGAGGGAGGACGGGGGAGAGCCGACGGGGGGGGGAAAGAGGGGAGAGCCGACGGGGGATGAGAGGGGGAGAGACCGACAGGGGGGGAGAGAGGGGAGAGCCGACAGGGGGGAGAGAGGGGAGAGGCCGACAGGAGGGGGAGAGAGTGGAGAGCCGACAGGGGGGGAGTAGAGGTGAGAGCCGACACTGGAGATGATAGGGGAGAGCCGACACGGGAGAGAGGGGAGAGCCGACACTGGGAGAGAGGGGAGAGCCGACACTGGGAGAGAGGGGGAGAGCCGACACTGGAGAGAGGGGAGAGCCGACACTGGGAGAGAGGGGAGAGCCGACACTGGGAGAGAGGGGAGAGCCGACACGGGGAGAGAGGGGAGAGCCGACACTGGGAGAGAGGGGAGAGCCGACACTGGGAGAGAGGGGAGAGCCGACACTGGGAGAGAGGGGAGAGCCGACACTGGGAGAGAGGGGAGAGCCGACACTGGGAGAGAGGGGAGAGCCGACACTGGGAGAGAGGGAGAGCCGACACTGGGAGAGAGGGAGAGCCGACACTGGGAGAGAGGGGAGAGCCGACACTGGGAGAGAGGGGAGAGCCGACACTGGGAGAGAGGGGAGAGCCGACACTAGGAGAGAGATATCGATGAAGGAGAGAGGGAGAGGGAGAGACTGAGGAGGGGAGAGCTGACAGGGAGAGAGAGGCGGAGAGGAAAGCTGAGAGTGGGAAGTTAGGGAGGAGAGGTGAACTGACGGGGAGAGAGAACGGAGTGCATAGGCCTTCACTACAGAAATAAAAAATAAAAAAATTACAAATATATATATATATATATATATATATATACACACACACACACACAAACAGTGCCTTGCAAAAGTATTCACCCCCCTTGACTTTTTACCCATTGTATTGGTCCGAATATAAGCCGCACCCGTAAAGTTCAAGGGGAAAAAATAGAAAAATTATAGTACTCAAATATAAGCCGCACCCGTAAAATTGGAGAGAAAAAGACTCTCAAAGTGATCCGCCATTGCAAGAAACAGGCTAATTAGCACTGTAGCTTTTTTTGCAGGTTACAGGTCTTACAGGATGTTAGAATCACTAAAACCGTAAATCGCTATTCAATACCGCAGTATAAAGCACGAAAATCGGCACCCTTAACTCGCAATCGCGCATATCGGCAGTAATTTTGCTTTGGCGAATAGAAGCCGCACACGTAACAAGCAAAGTTCGCAAATCGGCAATGATTTTTTTTACGGTCGCGAATATAAGCCGCATCCGTAACTCGCAAGCTCGAGAGAAAAAAAAAAAAAAAAAAAAATCGGAAAAAAGGTGCGGCTTATATTCAGACCAATACAGAATTTTGTTACATTACAGTCTTAAATTCAATGTTTTGTTAATCTGAATTTTATGTGATGGATCAGAACACAATAGTCTAAGTTGGTGAAGTGAAATGAGAAAAATATATACATAAAACTATTTTTTAGAAATAGAAAACAGAAAATTGGCATGTGCGTATGTATTCACCCCCTTTGTTTTGAAGCCCATAAAACGCTCTGGTGCAACCAATTACCTTCAGAAGTCACATAATTAGTGAAATGATGTCCACCTGTGTGCAATCTAAGTGTCACATGATCTGTCATTACATATACACACCTTTTTTCGAAAGGCCCCAGAGGCTGCAACACCTAAGCAGGAGTAACCACTAACCAAACACTGCCATGAAGACCAAGGAACTCTCCAAACAAGTAAGGGACAATGTTGTTGAAAAGTACAAGTCAGGGTTAGGTTATAAAAAATATCCAAGTCTTTGATGATCACCAGGAGCACCATCAAATCTATCATAACCCAATGGAAAGAACATGGCACAACAAAAAACCTGCCAAGAGATGGCCGCCCACTAAAACTTACGGACCGGGCAAGGAGGGCATTAATCAGAGAGGCAGCACAGAGACCTAAGGTAACCCTGGAGGAGCTGCAGAGTTCCACAGAAGAGACTGGAGTATCTGTACATAGGACGACAATAAGCTGTACGCTCTATAGAGTTGGGCTTTATGGCAGAGTGGCGAGAAGAAAACCATTACTTTCAGCAAAATACAAAATGGCACGTTTTGAGTTTGCGAAAAGTCATGTGGGAGACTCCCAAAATGTATGGAGGAAGGTGCTCTGGTCTGATGAGACTAAAATTGAACTTTTTGGCCATCAAAGAAAACCCTATGTCTGGCACAAACCCAACACATCACATCACCCAAAGAACACCATCCCCACAGTGAAACATGGT
Source organism: Discoglossus pictus (assembly GCA_027410445.1). Lineage (NCBI taxonomy): Eukaryota > Metazoa > Chordata > Amphibia > Anura > Alytidae > Discoglossus > Discoglossus pictus. The sequence continues at coordinate 46,814,864 of CM050167.1, read as the reverse complement.
GGTGGCAGCATCATGCTGTGGGGATGTTTTTCAGCAGCCGGGACTGGGAAACTGGTCAGAGTTGAGGGAAAGATGGATGGTGCTAAATACAGGGATATTCTTGAGCAAAACCTGTACCACTCTGTGCGTGATTTGAGGCTAGGACGGAGGTTCACCTTCCAGCAGGACAATGACCCCAAAAACACTGCTAAAGCAACACTTGAGTGGTTTAAGGGTAAACATGTACATGTGTTGGAATGGCCTAGTCAAAGCCCAGACCTCAATCCAATAGAAAATCTGTGGTCAGACATAAAGATTGCTGTTCACAAGCGCAAACCATCCAACTTTAAGGAGCTGGAGCAGTTTTGCATGGAGGAATGGGCAAAAATCCCAGTGGTAAGATGTGGCAAGTTCATAGAAACATATCCAAAGTGACTTGGAGCTGCGATTGCCGCAAAAGGTGGCTCTACACAGTATTTACTTTAGGGGGGTGAATAGTTATGCACATTTACTTTTTCTGTTATTTTGTCCTATTTGTTGTTTGCTTCACAATAATAAAAACAAAATTAAAAAAACACATCTTCAAAGTTTTGGGCATGTTCTGTAAAAATTAAAATTATGCAATTAAACAATCCTTGTTAATTCTAGGTTGTGAAGCAACAAAACACAAAAATATGCCAAGGGGGGTGAATACTTTTGCATGGCACTGTGTGTGTGTGTGTGTATATATATATATATATACACACACACACGCACAGTGGATATAAAAAGTCTACACACCCCTGTTAAAATGTCAGGTTTCTGTGCTGTAAAAAAATGAGACAAAGATAAATCATTTCAGAACTTTTTCCACCTTTAATGTGACCTATAAACTGTACAACTCAATTGAAAAACAAACTGAAATCTTTTAGGTAGAGGGAAGAAAAAATATAAAAATAAAATAATATGGTTGCATAAGTATGCACACCCTTAAACTAATACTTTGTTGAAGCACCTTTTGATTTTATTACAGCACTCAGTCTTTTTGGTATGAGTCTATCAGCATGGCGCATTTTGACTTGGCAAGATTTGCCCACTCTTCTTTGCAAAAACACTCCAAATCTGTCAGATTGCTAGGGCATCTCCTGTGCACAGCCCTCTTTAGATCACCATTCAAAAACTTGAATCTTCTTCTGGTGAAGCCATTTCTTTGTTAATTTGGATGCATGCTTTGGGTCGATGTCATGCTGAAAGATGAAGTTCATCTTCATGTTCAGCTTTCTAGCAGAAGCCTGAAGGTTTTGTGCCAATATTGACTGTTATTTGGAACTGTTCATAATTCCCTCTATCTTTACTAAGGCCCCAGTTCCAGCTGAAGAAAAACAGCCCCAAAGCATGATGCTGCCACCACCATGCTTCACTGTGGGTATGGTGTTCTTTTGGTGATGTGCAGTGTTGTTTTTGCGCCAAACATATCTTTTGGAATTATGGCCAAAAAGTTCAACCTTGGTTTCATCAGACCATAACACCCTTTCCCACATGCTTTTGGGAAACTTCAGATGTGTTTTTGCAAAATGTAGCCTGGCTTGGATGTTTTTCTTTGTATGAAAAGGCTTTCATCTTGCCACTCTACCCCATAGCCCAGACATATGAAGAATACGGGAGATTGTTGTCACATGTACCACACAGCCAATACTTGCCAGATATTCCTGCATCTCCTTTTATGTTGCTGTAGGCCTATTGGTAGCCTCCCAGACCAGTTTTCTTCTCATCTTTCTTAAATTTTGGAGGGAGCTCCAGTTCTTGGTAATTTCACTGTTGTGCCATATTTTCTCCACTCGATGATGACTGTCTTCACTGTGTTCCATGGTATATCTAATGCCTTGGAAATTCTTTTGTACCCTTCTCCTGACTGATACCTTTTAACAATGAGATCCATCTAATGCTTTGGAAGCTCTCTGTGGACCATGGCTTTTGCTGTGGGATGTGACTAAGAAAATTTCAGGAAAGACCAACTAGAGCAGCTAGTCAGGTGTATGCTGACTCCTATTTAACACGATTTGGAATGTGATTGCTTAATTCTGAACACAGCTACATCCCCAGTTATAAGACGGTGTGCAGACTTATGCAACCACATTATTTTTCTTTTTTTTTTTTTCTTTCCTCCACCTAAAAGATTTCAGTTTGTTTTTCAATTGAGTTGTACAGTTTATTAGTCACATTAAAAGGTGGAAAAAGTTCTGAAATGATTTATCTATGTCTCATTTTTTTACAGCACAGAAACCTGACATTTTAACAGGGGTGTGTAGATTTTTTATATCCACTGTATATATATATATATATATATATATATATATATATATATATATATATATATTATACACACACATACATTCTTGGAGGGGACCCCAAACATTTTTTTTCACCAGACCCTCCATTTGCTTGCTCCGCCACTGCTCAAACCCATACAAATTAAAAACTGAATAGACCAATCACTACCTTAAATGGGTATTAGTCCTGCCAGTGACTTTCCGTCACTTCCTTACTAAATAATTGGTGGACTAGAACAGCTAGCCGCTGTAGCTCTTACTATTGCCCTTAAATGGGCCATGGCATTTCCATCAATATTTGCTCTCCTAATAGCCGTTTCGCTGCACTAAGAAGAGATGCGAGCAGTGGAGACTTAGCCTCCAAACAGTTATGAAACGCGGGATCGCCTTAGGCTGCAAGCAGGGACTTAGTAAAAAAAAAAAATAATAGTTACGAGACGCAGGACTTATGAGATAGGAAAAATACAAAGTTAACGGCCGAACTGCGCAAAGCAAAAAACAAAACACACACAAACAATAGGAAAAGTAAATACAACTAAAACATCACACACAGCATGGGGGAACAGCCAGGACATCTGGGAGTGTGGTGGAACGCGAATTTAAGTCGATTTTGACGAGTTTCGGCACTCAAAAAAAATCAGCAAAGCGAGAAAAAAATTGGCAGATAAAAAATATGAAAACAAGGCTAAACGACCCTAGACGGCGCAAAACACAGCCAATCGCGTACCACTGTCACCCAGGAACGTACAGAAGTTTTTAGTTAGTGAAGACCTTGCTTTTGGATAGAAGTTCACTAACTAAAAACTTCTGTAAAAAAATATGCTCTGTGCTTATATAGAACCCTTTTCAATTGGCTGAATCACAATTTAATAAGGCTGTATGCATGTAAAGTAGCGCTTTACACAAAGAAACCAACGCGCACACAGTCTATTTCTAATGCACAGTTGGGACATTCATAAAACTATCTCCTCATGCCAGCAACAGTCCAACTAGACATTATATGCTGCAGGACAATAAAAAGAGATTGTGACTTCTTCAGGCTATTGATTGTTACATATATTACCTAGAAAATTAATTAAAATTAATTACTAAATATTTTGAAAAAATTATAGACTAGCCAAAGGACACGCGAGGAGAGGCTCGCAATGAGTGCCGAAAGTCCTTAGAGTATAAGAAGCTTAACATTGTGTGCCAAACAGCATTGCCATGGCTTCAAATGTTATTGACCGTCATTTTTTGATGGTCAAGTCGCTCGTTACATATAAAGTTGTCAGTGTTGGGAACGCTTACAATGTTGGTCACACTTGGCGAGCCTTGCGAAGCGAGGCGAGCTGTCGACCGCGGATACAGGGCTTAGGCTGCAATGAGCGCCAAATGCGTTCATTGTACTGCGAACCTTGCAAATTTTTATGTAATATCGATCTCGGCAATCAATGTGTTAATACATATACTGTAACTCGCATGTGATAGAATATCATATTTACGGCTTTATTAATATTGCATCAAAACTGGAATGTGGGTCCGATCAGAACTCGTAATTGAACCCCTTTAGACTTTGAAATCCAACCTCCATTTTTCTGTGACGCAATTGTGCCGATCTGTTGCCATTGGCTCCATCTAATCCCGTAACTACGGGTTTGACTAATTGATTACGTTCAAGCCCACAAATTTGACGGCCGATGAATGGTTTACGGGTTTGTATCTCTAGCTCGTAGCTCGTTCTAATTTATAAGCACAGTAACTTGGCCGAATTTCAGGCCCGCAGCTGTTGCGAGCTTCACATTGGAGTAATTGGCTTCATTTAATGTGGCTGTTGGTCAAGAAAAGTCCCATAACCCTTAGCACTGAAAGGTTTAATGTATTGAACAAATGTATTTGTTCTCCGTTTCTGTAAAAGACTAGCCAACGTAGCATTAGATTTATTCCCTGTACGTAATTAAGTTGCTTTATGTGTCTTAAAGATGTTATTGCATCATCAGTTAACAGGGCATTCATCTCTCCTCAGTTTTTAAATATTGTTTTGCTAAAAGTATTGAACTGCGTATCTTTTTATGTTACATTGCCAATTGATTGAGTTCAATTTTTTAAAGGCACAAGGAATCTTGTAAAAAATGATGTCAAGATGAATGCAGCATGTTATCACAAAAAAACTGTCAGACAATTTGCATTCTTCTGCACGAAGGCTGCGTATGGGACGCTCTTGGACTTTCCAGCATGACAATGACCCTAAGCACAAGGCCAAGTTGACCCTCCAGTGGTTACAGCAGAAAAAGTTTAAGGTTGTGGAGTGGCCATCACAGTCTCTTGACCTGAACATCATCGAGCCACTCTGGGGAGATCTCAAACGTGCAGTTCATGTAAGAGAACCACTTTGCATGACCTGAAGGCATTTTGCCAAGACGAATGGGCAGCCTTAGGGAGTTATCAGCTATACCTCACTGACGAGGCCCAAAGAAAGCCGAAAACGTACGTCTGGGGTTTGCCGTTTCTCCTGTTCAGGGTAGAATTGCCTGGTATTTCGGGGCTGGACCACTCTAGTGAGTGGAACCAGATTGATATACTACAGGATATTTCTTCCTGTGAAGGGCACAAGTGAGCTATAAGAGGTTGCTCTCAGAGTGGATATCATGTCCATAGTTCGTTCTCTGATTAAATAAATAGCTTCATATGATCAGTATCTAATAATAATAATAATAATAATAATAATAATAATAATAAATATAAATATATATATACATATACACACACACACGATTCCTAGCTTGTGTATAATCCAACCCTAGCTTTGCTCAGAGCTATTTGATAGAGCGGACATTTACTTAAGGGAAGCCATGTTTGATATGATTATGGATTGCAAGAGAGAAGCCTTTGTGGGCACATTTGCATGTCCCTGCCAAAGTTCCCAGAATGCAGTGTAATAACTGTATTTCTCAGAATTGTAAACATGAAACAAGTTTTTTTTTAACTTGTTTTAGACATTCACATGTCAACACAAGTGTACTATTTATTTACATTTTGTATATATATGCGCACACACACATACACTAGGAAATTGCCCGTCAAAAATGACGGAATCAAATTGTAAACCTGGCAATGCGGTTTGCCACACAATGTGATGATTTTGACCTTCGTTGCTCATTGCGAGCCTCTCCCCCACCCCCCGTGTAGCTTAGGGGCTTCGCTTTTAGTGTTACTGCCTTGGTGCGCCCGAGGCCCTGTGGGGCAGATTGCCCGCGCCGAACATAGCGATGGCCTCGCTGTCAATTCAGCTCCATAAAGTTGCGCCACGTTGGAGGGGAAAATAGTTATTTGCCTTCCCTGGAACTTGATGGCACCCGAAAACTCACAGCACCCTCTGGCGGATGGCACCTGTAACTGCAGCTGTCAGTGCTGCAGAAGAAAATACTCCTCTGACGTAGAGCAACTCGACGGTGTGAGGCCATCGCTATGTTCGTCACAGGCACTCGGGCACCCCAGGGTCTCGGGGGCGCCTCTCATAGCTCAAGCCCTCTTCTGTCGGGGCGCCTTATATGCTAAAATCTCCAGCGCCATCTGTCGGCCGGAGGCGGAACTGCAGCTGTCATATTTTTCGATGGTGAAGAGGGAAAGGACCCTGTAATTATATGCAAATGAGCTGGTGATGCATATTAATTAGCTGCTTTGATGTGCTTATTAGGACTGTTGTCTCTGTAGTGGCTAAAATATGGTTCCCTGGTAGTCCAGTGGTTAGGGTTCACTGCTTTCACCTCTGCAACCTGAGTTTGAGTCCAGTCAGGGAACCAAGAGATCGCACCACCCTGAAGCTGAGCAGGGTTGGGCCTGTTCAGTACTTGGATGGGAGACCACCTAGGAATACCAGGAGTTCTATGCAATGGCCCACTGGAGAAGGAACTGGCGACCCACTCCAGTATCTCTGCCATGAAAACCAAGTGGATCAGCATGACCAGGGACATAAAGATGTGCATGGTGTGTTACGGTCCATGAGGTCACAGGAAGTCAGAAACATCTGAGCGATGCAAAAAACAGTGGCCAAAATAGAGATCTGCAGTATTATCTGGCAGTTAGACCAATCTCCCACCATTATCTAATTAAGAAATGGTTTACTATAGAGAAAAACAGCTAGTATTATGTATAGCTAGTTTTAATACCCTTTAAGGTGAGGTTATTCGTAATAAACTTTTTGTTCATTGGTGGAGCATTGCCCCTTTTGTCCTCATGGATGACTCACCCCTGATTTATATACTTTCATAGTTTGGGGTTATTATGTCCAGATAAAAGAAAGGAAAGTTTTATTAGTAGACAGCTTTGTTATTTTTGGATCCTTCAGACATGCAGTGAGGAGCGCCTGACTGATGAACAACTGGGATGTATATAACAATGAAATATGCATCAAATTTAAAAAAAATCACTGTTTTTTGCAGTGTTATGATTGGAAATGCAGAGCAGCATTAATATATCCAATTTTTTATCCAATTAATATATCCAATTTTCAAAAAGTGGACTTTACTAAAGAAATTTAAACACATTTTGTAATGGTATATACATTTGAAAACTTTGGATCTGACTAAGAGCATGTCAATCAAGAAAAAAAGGCGTACGGCTATTTTTAAATAGAAAACAATATACTTGCAGGGTCATGATACATTGGGGGAAGGGATGTGGTGTCAGTTTCCCAAACAAATGCTCTAGTCTTCTGCCTATTCCCTCCTCCCCCACCTGTCCCTCCACTGAAAAATACAAGCACATACACCCTTCAACCAGCTCTCGGGGTATGATGTAAAAAACACAAAATGGATTCCTCTACTCTCTCTGCAAAAATTTATATTTCCTTCAAAAATGTTTTATGGCCATGGCTTACATAGCTACTAAAATAGTAAGTTTGACAAGCAATTTTTTCTTGAACTACAGTGTCCGTTTAAGCATGGGTGTAGGAACTGGGGGGGATTTGTCCTATGATTTTTCTATGTTTGTATATATGTATATATAAGCTTTTTTATGGCCTGTATATACAATGAGCTGTATCCCCCCCTCCTCCCCAAATTATTCTGGCTCCTACACCCCTGAGCAGTAGCATATACTTTTACACTGAGCAGGGACCTTTTTGTAACTGTTTATGTATAATACATAAGATTTATATATGTGATATTGTCTAATGGCTTAGCATTCTGTCATTGGTTCCATAAAGTGGATATTTACTAGAGCAATACGTTTCATTATGTTTGTCTATGGCGTTACAGCCTGCTATCTAGGAAATAATTGGATAACTAGCTATAGATATTTATTTTGAAACCATTACAACTTTAAAGAAGAAATAACTCGAGTGTGCCAAATATGATAAGATGGATGGTGGTTGTGTAGAGGAAATAGTGCAACAGAGGAATCAGAGATACAGGACAATTTTGGTAAAACCAACTCCAAATAGTGGACCTCAATGTGGAAACTGATAGTAATCAATTGGTAAAGATTATAAAAGGAAGTCAAAGAGAAGACAGGTGGAGCAAGATAGTGAAGAAGTGTAGGATATAATATGGCAGTTAAAATCTAAAGAGATAAAGGTGTCAAAGGAGGTAAGGAATGAGAGCCATTCTTCAACTGATACAGAAATACAATAGATAATTGATATATCTTAAAAAAACTACTGTATGATAAAAAAAAATTTAAGAGCATAATTAGGAAGGGAAAATATCATAAAACTTGTTTTAATTAGTAAAACAAACCTAATGTTGGTGCTGGTCCCTTGAGGCATCCATGACAGTTTGTGGATGGTACCAAGTATGAGAGAGGTGTTCATAATTCAACAGCAGAGCATGCAGTTATCTTTGCAACTGCCTGCTTCTGCTCATATGCTTGTGGAGGGGGTAGGTGTTAAATTCTAAAATCTTCATTTATGTAACAAATACCCCGTCCCTCTTTCTCCTCTCTCACCACTTCCACCTATATATATAAGCCCCTCAGACTCCAAGCTATCAAGAAGTTAGTTGAAACCAGGAAAGACTGAATGTTCTATACAAAGAATCTTCAAAAAATAATATTTTCTAAAAAAATGTTATGTTCATAATATACACAGCTGATAATATTATTGGAATTATATACTTCATAAACACGTGAAGCTTTCCTGAACTACAGAGGTCCTATCAATAGAGCCTAAATAATGGAAACAAAAAAAGAGGGAGGCATAGAGAAGATGTTTTAGTGGAACAGGGAAAAAATAAAAGATTAAGCACAAATTTATTTAGAGAAGAATGTGGTCATGATGTTATCATATCAATACCAATGAACTAGGCATCCGTATCTGATATAAGAAATATGATACGCAAACATCCATTAATAAGTATTGTGATGATCCAGGTATAGGGAATATTACTGCCAGGGCCACCTGCTATAGACTACAGGTTAACTACCCACAAGGACCGTTGGCACCAGCACCCTGATGTCTGGCTTCTGTATCAGTCAGTGTCTTTCCATCAGGAATCAGCACTTCCATGACCTTGGCAAGATCCAATGGGCTTTAGAATAAATAAACACACTGAAACAGTATATCTTGGGAAAATTACGGGCCACAGCTTTATTAAAGCAACCATAAACCAATAACCAATTAACATAATTAACATTGTTAAATCACAGCTCAAATAACATCCCGGAGGAGGAGCCCTGCCCGGTCAGTAACCTCAGGCCCCGGGCCCGCGCCCAGAGCCTCCCAGTGCTTTCCTAAGGACGCCCATGAGGCAGGGCAACGCCCACTTAAGCCTGTGGGCCGGGTGCCTCACCTCCCGCCACAGAGCAGGCGATAGATACCTCCTGAGGCTGTGATCCCCCCTCTTGCTCTCTTAATAAAGCCAAGGCCTGGCTAGCCCCATCCTTAAGCTCCAGGATAAACAGCTCTAATCCTATCTCCATAAAATGGACCTTATCTGGGCGAAAGAAGTCATCGGCACCTACGCCTTCGAATTCTTGGTGTGTAATGGTAATAAAACCCAAACTCCTTACAAAACTGGCCATCTGCTTGTTTATCTTTTGCCTTGCTCTACCCACCGAAACCAGATCCCTTGCGTTCCGCCAAGATCTCCTTTTGATAATTTCGAACCCCACTATGAACAAGCCTGGGAACCGTTCTAGCCAACACTTCACATCCCTCTTCATCTCTTTCAGCATTTTTCTCATAGGCATTACCCCCAAATCGTTGCCCCCAGCATGTATAATTAAAATGTGTGGGCTACCGTGATGCTGAGCGTTGCTCTCCAACAGGCCATTCACCTGTGTCCATCTCAAGCCGCGAAACCTGAACCATCTTACTTGCATGCTCGTCTCCAGAAAGCCCAGTTGGACCTTGTCACCAGTGACTGCGACTAACCGGTGAGCCCAATACATGTAGGAATGGCCGACGATCCACAGCTGTTTAACTTCTGCAACACATAAAACAAATTCCAATCAGACAACCCTTTCTGGCCGTATGTATGACCTAAAACAATGCGACTCCCATCTGCCAATCCTTTTAACCATACTCTTGGGGAGACCTAGCCTTGCCGCCTCCGTAGCGGCTCCGTTCCGAAACGAATGTGTGCCAAAGTCCGCCGGGTCCAAGCCTAACTGCCGTAAGGACTTCTTCAGCATCCTTTCGAATTGAAATCGTGACAAGGCCTGACCATTGGCATGCAATAGCAGTGTGCCTGGCCCCGTTGGCCTTTTTTCCAAGTACAACCTCACACTTGCCTGGGGGCAACACTCCGTTCCAGTTTTGTATATGACCACTTCCCTTCCTTTCCCGGCCTGATCCGTTTTTGACCTCCTCAGCCATACCAAAAATCTATCACCCTCCAGACAGATGTCCTCCGCCAGCAGCCCCCCCCCCCCCCGAACCATGCCTGTTTTCTGAGACCAGTTCCCCGATCCTGAAAGCACCAAAGAACGCTAAGGAAAAAGCTGTACGGAAAAGCAGGGATTCAAAGGAGTCCCTGCATAGCACACCCAACGCCTCCCTCAGGCGTAGTAACAGGGAGAAAGTGATCAGGCGCCTCCTATCCGTCCAGTTCTTCCCTTTGAACATGCCTTTTATCACCCGGCAAAACACAAACTCCTTTGTTAGGTCCTTCCGTCCTGCCAACCTGAACATAAATGCTAGGGCCGTCAACTGACGAGCCACCGTTGCCCTGGAAGCACCTCTCTCTGCGCTCCGAAGCAAAAACCACAGCAGAATTCCTATGGCTTTTTCTTCTGAACCCTCGCCACCGGCCTCCTCAACCATGTTGCTCCACATGTTCCACACCTTCCTGTAGGCCACCCACGTCTTTGGCGCTACCGACTGCCTGATATAAACAGCTACCGTACCACTCCAAGCTCCCAGAGTTTTGAAGGTATGTCCTCTCCTTGGTCCTTCGCCGCCGGTGCCAGTGTGCGAAACCGGATTCCCTGTAACCGAGAAAGGGCATCAACCATCCCTACGTTAAGGCCAGGAATACACTCTGCCCTCACCCAGATATTAGCCCGCAGGCAACAAAGAACCAAGTGCCGTATGACCCTTATCAACGGCCCAGATGCAGCCGTCAGACTATTAACTACCCAGACCGTTTTCGGGCTGCCTGATTGAAAAAGGACCTGCCGGTTCCTGAAGCCCCTGCTCCACAGATGAACCACTGTGGTGATGGCGAACATCTCCAGAACCCGAGGATCTTCTGTAAGCCTTCCTTTGACCCATGATTCGGGCCATGGGCCTCTAAAATAGGCTCCCATTACGACCATACTTGAACCCGCATAGAGGTCCAGCTGCCCATTCGTCACCCTGCTCGGCTGGATCAGGGTGCACCCATTGAAGTTCCGTAGAAACGCCGTCCACACTCGTGCATCTTCCCTCATGGCCCCGGACACCTTTATAAAATGATGCGGCTGAGATATCCCGGCTGTAGCCAACAACATTCTTCTGCTGAATATACGGCCCATGGGAACTATCCTGCATGCGAAATTCAACTTTCCCAAGATGGATTGCAGCTGCCGCAGTGACACTCGCCTTGCGCCTTCCAGGGCCACCAGTTCTGCAGACAGGTCCAACACCATCTCCAACGGCAAGCTGCATTCCATCTTGTCCGAATTGATCCGAATCCCGAGGAAAGTCAGATCTCCTTCTGTCTTCTTTTCTGCCAGTGGAACAACGAAATCTTGACATATCCTTGCGAAGGTCCGCAGTATGAAGTCGCATGTGTCTAAGCCCGCCGGTCCCACGAAAAGGAAATCATCGAGGTAATGGGTAATCCCTTGGCAGCCCGACTCGGTTTGTGCTACCCATTGCAGGAACGTACTGAAGGCTTCGAAGTAGGAACAAGAAATAGAACATTCCATGGGGAGACACAGATCCACAAAGTACTGTCCGTCCACGAAGCACCCAAGGAACCGATGACTCTGAGGATGTACCGGGAGCAAACGAAAAGCAGATTCGATATCCACCTTCGCCATCTTAGCCCCGACACCTGCCCGCCTAACCAGGTCCGTGGCCCTATCGAAAGGGGCATACGACACTGACGAGTACTGCTTGTCAATCCCGTCGTTGACGGAACCACCTGGAGGATAGGATAGATGCTGGATGAGGAGGAATTTTCCTGCTTCCTTCTTCGGCAATACGCCCAGAGGGGAAATCACCAGTCACTGGAAGGGAATGAAGGGAAAGGGCCCCGCCATCCTACCCAGTTCTACCTCGGTCCGGATTTCTTCCGCCGCTACCCCAGGAAACTCCTTTACCGATTTCAGGTTTCTTGGACGTGACTCGAGCGGGAGAAGAGAGCATGGAATCTTGAACCCTTCCTGGAAACTCTCCCGTAGTAGGGCCGCCGCCCCGGCTTTTGTTGCCAACCTACCGTAGCGTTCTAGCCACGGCAGCATTGTGCCCAGCTGTATGGGGGTCCGCCCCTTTTTCAGCGGGCTCTCCAGCCCTGTATCCATCCTTTTGTCTGGTACATCTTGAGGCCGCGTGGTCCCCTCCACAACTCGCACAGATGTGCTTGAACTGGCAGTTTGGTGCCCACTTGCAGTTGCCTTCGTTGAATGAGTGACAGACGCCTCGACCAGCTGTGCTCGTAGAGCAGGGCCTCTAGCCCCGCCTGGGTTCCCGCGAAAGGGCGGCACTGCCCGCATTGGTGCCATTATGTTCAGCCAATAGGCCACCGCCTTGTCGCTCCATGCCATCTCCGGACAGGAGGACATGTATTGCCGGAATTCCTTGTCATATCACCACCAAGCCATTCCACCATATGTCCGATATGCGTTCCTGATTTCCTCCATATACACGAACAGCCTGGAGCATTGTTCTGGGTGTCTTTCTCCCATGACGCAGGCTATGATGGCAAATGCCTGTAACCAGTTGTCAAACGTTCTTGGCACGCGCCTGAAAGTGTGCCTCCGGTCATCTCCTTCCCTGTGAAACCTCTCTAGATTCTCGTTCATCCGAGACATTGGTAACAGGGAAAATATCTCTATGTACTCCCGTCGCCAGATTTTTTCTTTGACGTCCAAGGCTAAATGCGCCCCCAGATTGTCCTGGGCGCAAACAATGGACAGCCTTGCGGCCGCATCTGGCACATTTCCTATGCCCCTGTCCACGCGACACGATCGTCGTGTTTGTAGTGGGGTTGGTAAGCTCCACTCGGGGTGACCTAGCGGGAAGGTATGGCTCCGCCCACGCCTTCCCAGCCAAGCCCCCCACCCATGTACCAACTTCCGCATCGGAGACGGCAATGTTATGGGTTTCTAAAAGGGCTTTTAGGGACGACAAGAATTGAGATTGCCAGGGAGATGCTCCATGTACTGCCACCCACGGCTCCCTGAAATTTGTCAGCTTCTCACCTGATTCTCCTTGCCCTGGTGCGGCTGCCATCCTGGGTGCGACCTGCCGGTCTGGACGAGCGGGCGTCCCTGCACATCTCGACCGCTGTGGGCTCCTTTCACCCCCTCTTGTGCAAGCACAGCTGCAGCCGCAAGACCGTCTGCTCTGAGACCTGGATCTCCCTCTGGCTCTGGGGAAGCATGAAGAACAATCACTAGCTCTCCTGCGTCTATCCCTCGTTAGGGAACGCGCAGTCCGGTCCCCCCCAAAGGGGGCGTAAAGATTCCCTCTGGCTCAGTGGCCTATGGCGAACAATGCTATCCCTACCCCAGTCCTGCCCCTGAGTCACTATGGGCGTCCCTGTATCCGTAATGATGTAAGGGATGGGTGAGTTGCGCTGTGGCCTAGCTCTCCTGTCAGGGGATTTCTGTCTCCTGGCTGGTGTTGAGGTGAAAATCAAGGGACTGTACCTGCTCGTTGACTTCCGGACCCTGGTGGGGCGCGACTGCCGTGCCACCTTGGCCGCTACCGGAACCTCGTCGATGACCACCAAGCTGTCATCTGCAGCCATCTCCTCCATCACCTGATCCCTTCTTCATCTAGTTGTTTCTCTTTTCTTCTCTGCCTCTCCCTTGGCGTTGCGTCGTCCCTGCGAAACACCTGCAGCGCTGGCAGTGGGGACTGCAGGGGCCAACCGGTGAGAACCTGTAGGAGCTTTTTTAGAGCTCCTTGTATTTTTGCTGTTCCCCTTGGAGCCTCGAGGCTGATTAGGGGTGTCGTCTGAACCTTGGTTCTGCTGTGGGCCATGGGACAAGACACTAGGTGGTGGCCGGATGTCTAGGGCCTCGGCCGCGCTTCCCGCTGGCACCACGCTCTCTGCGGTGGAGGGATAAGCTCCTGACTCTCCAGAACCATATCCGTGCCCTCCCCGCTGCTCCTATCCCTATTGCTCTGCTCAGAGGTAGCACGCTGCTCCGCCAGACTATCTAGGCTATTAGACCTGTCCACCTGGCCAAGGCTACCGGTCACTGCAGGCCGGGCCTGTGCCTCAGTGGCGTCAGCCTCCCCCCATAGAGGGCCTGAGTCCATTCTGTCCTGGACCCACCTAACCCCATGACTCAATGCCCTAGTTTTGACCATGGTCAGTAAGGCCTCTAACTCCCCAGGGTCCATAATAAGCTGCCACCCACTTGAGACAAATGTGACACACACCCCTGGGACCTATAGAGCAGGGAATGCTGCTGTGGGGAATGAAAGGCAATGATAAGTGCCTGGGGCCCTATTAACTGGACAAAGTGACAGGGGGAGGGAGAGGGGGGGGGGCTACTAAGAGTGCCCAGGGAAACTTTAAAGGGGGGAGGTAGGAGAGGGATCGGGGGCCACTAATATACTGAGGCCCCCTATATTACTTGCTTTTTTCCTTATATGCAGAGAGCGCAGCGTGCAGACCTCAGATCAGATCAATGGCCGGCGCGGAGTGAGGAGGAAGCCCGCCAAACAGGCTTAAGTCCCTCATCCTTCTCCCAGCCAATCCGGAGCGCCCAGGCTCCGCCTAGTCACGCAGCGCTGCGTCAGACCCGGCGTGCCTGGGCTGCCTCTGCGCCGGCCAGGGGTCTCAGTAACCTTCCTGTGGTAGTGACCAGGACAAGTCACTTGCAGGGTGCAGATATGATCAGTATCACAGCCATGGTAAGAGAACTTACCATTTTTATATATCCCAGTAGTGAATTGATTTATTTGGGGAAATTCAACAATATTTATAGGGGTTAGATACAGGGGGGGGGGGGGGGGGGGTATACAACACAACAATGACAGGCAGTGGCAGACAAACACAAGAGATTGACTCCCCATGGGGTCTAATAGTCTGTCATCCTGTCTGGCACCGGTGAACAAAAGGCCAACCTCCAAATTAACATAATGCTGTATCCATGTCTAGTGGTCCACACCTCAAATACAGTATATTAACTTTATCTGGTAAACAATGGGACAAAACAGATTACAATACAATGGAGATGTTTATGCACATAGTCCAGTGGCTGGAGCCAAGCAATCTGTCCTTTATGGTGGTCAATGGGCTAAGATCCAGCAAAAGGGTTCTGTGACAAGTATGATGATTTAATGACCATACCAGGCCAATGGACTAGGGTTTGAACGTCTTGATAGTTACAGGGAGGATGGAAGCAGGTACTACCACTGAAAGCATATACTGTATATATATTTTTTTTCAGGCATTAATCTGTTTATGTGTTGTTGATCTAGCAACCTAAATACTTTTCTTCAAATTATTTAAATACAGTGTTACTGATTTTTCATTTTGACTGCCAATTATATACATTTGTTAATTTCATAGTTTTGATTATTCTATGAATTGAATGTGTGTCTAAAATCATAGCTTGCTTAGTGCACCAATTCTAGGATTAGACCTTCAGTGCGTTAGGTAGAGGATGCAGCTTTAGAACACATGTTCACTGAGATGAAATAGGGACCCAGAGAACCAACTCCTACTTAGAAATCACAAATAGGAAAAGTTCACATTCATAATATTACCCAGATAGTCAATAATATCCAATATCCACTGTGATGTTACCTGTTCTAGCTGAACTAGCACTACAGGGATCCTGCCAGTTAGACCTCCATCCATGCACAGGGTGTTTTTCTACTTCTCCGTTAGACAGCAGACCTAGGTAGCCTTTAATAGCAGAACATATAGCTACAAACAAAGCCTGGAATCCCAGCATCCAGGAAAGGAAATAAGTCCTACACGTAGGCCCTAACCAAGTAGGACTCTCTTTATTGAACAGTATAAACAATATTTATAGGGAAAATAAAATGGTTACTGTAGACACTAACACAATATAACTAAACAGTGGTGGCATTAGACATCACAATGTAACACAATTGGTAGTTTGAAGCTGATATTAAATCACTAGGTCAGAAGGCAAATTTAAAATAAACATTTGATTCCCATTTAACAGTACTTGGGAATTTAAATTACTACACATTACAGAGGCCAGCCTTACATTTATTTTAATATAGAACTATGCAAAATACTCTAAATTACCTGAAACAAACAAATATGCCCCAAATTTGCTTACACACTCACACACAGCACAGTGGGAGAGCCAGGGAGCCTGCGAGTGAGGTTGCAAGTAAATTGGAGGCATATTTGCAATTTTTTCACTAAAATCGTCTAAGCAAGAAAAAAAATGGCTGCCGAAAAAACGCAACATGACGAAAACAAGGCTGAAGGACGTAAAACTAGCCCAAAGGACGTAAAACTAGCCCGTAGGATGTAAAAATGAGCCCTAAGCAGTAACACTTAATCCAAGCCACTAACATTTAACACAAAGCAGTAACACTTAACCCAAGCCAGTAACACAACCCAAGCCAGTAACACTCAAGCGCTACGCCGATAAACTACACAGGGTGAGAGGCTTGCAATGAGCGCTCACCGTGGGGCTCGCGAGGAACTCTGACGGTGGTCATTACAGAGCAGGAAAGTTGCGGCTCACAATGAGCGCCAAAGGCGCTCAGCGCGGAGCTCTCAATGAGCACCAAAGGGGCTCAGAGGGCCCATAGCCCCGCATTGTGTGGCAAATAGCATTGCCAGGCTTACAATTTTACTCCCGTCATTTTTGACGGGCAATTTCCTGGTAACTCTATGGGCCTCATTCAATTGCGATTTGGCCAATTGAATAGTGCTCTAAATAAGTACATAGCATATTTTTTTTAAAGAAGTTCTTAGTTTGTGAAAACTTTGCTTTTGGATGGATGTTTACTAACTAAAAACTTATTTAAAAAAATATGTTATGTGCTTATTAAGAGCCCTATTCAATTGGCCAAATTGGAATTGAATGAGGGCCTATATCTGCATGTGCTAAATGATAAGATGTTATGAATATGGTATTATTGTATATCTGCCACCCACAGCTCATTTTTATTTTAACAGAAACTGCCAGGTAAATCTTGATTTTTCTATTAACATTGAAATGAGCTGTGTATGTCATGTTTAATAAAGTATTAAACATATATTTCATACAAACTTAGCTTAATATACAGGTTTACTATATCAATAAGTTGTGTGTATGTCACATACTTATCGTTCCCTGGTGGTCCAACCCTGAAGCCATGCAGGGTTGGGCCTGGTCAGTACTTGGATGGGAGACCACTGAGGAATGCCAGGAGCCCGATGTTGTGGCCCACTAGAGAAGGAGCTGGCAACCCACTCCAGCTTCTCTGCCAGGAATACCAAATGTATCAGCAAGGTGTGTTGTGGTCCATGAAGTCACAAATAATCATACACGACTGAGCAACACAAACAAAAAATGTCACATATGTTGAATACTCTAGTCTTCCAATAAACTTGTTTTATTCACAGCAACACTTTCATCACCATGTGCACTCTGCACAACAAATTGATAGTGTAAAAATTGTTTCTTTTATTAATCTGAAGTATTATTATTCACTAGCGACTTGCCTGACGGGGCAATAACATTTTAATCCATGGCAATGCTGTTTGACACACTATGTAAAGCTTTTTATTCTCGGCGCTCATTGCGAGCCTCTCCTCTCGTTTACTTTTTTTCCTCTGAGCGCCTTTGGCTCTCATCACACAGATATATATGTCTATTTTTTTAAATAATAATTAATTAATTATTTACTTAATAAATGAATATACTTTATCTATTTGTAATTGATATATGCAGCAATGAATAGCCTAAAGAGCTCAGTATCTATTTTTATTTTCCTGCAGCATACAATGTACAGTTGCCTGTTGCTGCCCTCAGGAGAAAGTGTCATCAATGTCCCAACTGTGCAGTAGAAATAGGCTGCGTGCGCGAGGGCAAACCGTTGGTTTAGTTGTGTAAAACGCCATTTTAGATTCGTAATGTTATTAGTTGCAAGTTAGTTTTGTAAAATGGCGGTGATTGTCTATGTGCTACGCGGCTCGCAAGCATTTTCCGTGCTTCCTAACTGTGTATTTTTGTACCTCGTACGTCCCTGACAAAAGTCGTACGTGCCGAGCGGTGTTTTGCGCATTTTAGGGTCGTGTAGCCTCGTTTTAAAAATTTTCTGCCGCCATTTTTTTTCTCGCTTAGCCGATTTTCAATTTCCGAAACTCCATAAATTCGACTTTAATTGGTGTGCAACCTCACTGGCAGATGTCGTGGCAGTCCCCCCATGCTGTGTGTGATTTTTTTTTTGTTTTGGTTGTATTTTGTATTGTTTTTGTAGTTTTTGAATGTACACATTCCGGCTGTTAACTTTGTATTTTTGCGACTTTGTAATTTTTTTTTATAAGTTCTGCGGGTCGTAATTAAAAGTCGTACGTCCTTGTCAGTGTATTTGGGGTCGTGTAGCCTCGTTTTTATTTTTTCCGGACGCCATTTTTTTCCTGCTTAGCTGATTTTCAAGTGGCGAAACTCCTTAAATTTGACTTTAATTTGCGTGCAACCTCACCCCCAGACGTCCTGGCTGTCCCCCCGTGCTGTGTGTGATGTGTTTTTTTTTTATGTACGTTTCAGCCGTTAAGTTTGTATTTTTGTGACCTTGTATTTTAATTTTTTTTTCGAAATCCCGCGGCGTTGTTTTTGTTTTCAAAGTCCCGCTTTTCCGGGATGTTTTTTTACCGCGAGTGCGGCGTCGTAGAGCCTCCACCTCCGCAAATGCGGCCCCTACTTGCGGCCAGAACTGCGTCCCTCGCTTTGCGTGATGAAGACTTGCTTATCCACCAATGCACTTAGTCCAAAAGTCAATTCTTACAGCTATGAAGCTCTTGAACAATACTTGATAAAAAAGGAGCTCTGGCCTTCTTCTTTCTGCACTTCTGTCCTAGAAAACTCCACTTAAAACAGAAGAATGCAGCAAAAAGCAAAGAAAGAAAAAAAGGAGCGCACATTGAGACAAACAAAGTGTAGGCCGCCAAACCAACCATAGAACTCCATTGGTGTTAGCACAGCCTGAATATTACAAGCTCTAAATAATTAAAGTTACACAATTTATTAGCTAAACTATTTATTTAGGATGTTAAAAATATACTCACACAAGAGGTTCTTTTTAAAACTGCACATCATTTTATTGGTCAAAAAAGGAAAGGAAAATATATCTTATCACCCCTTATCACAATATGTATGCAAAAATATTAAAAAACATTAAAAATATAACTATTCGGTCCTAAGATGGATCTCAAAATTATAAGAATTCCTTTTCGCTCCACATTATCCAAATATGATAATAAAAAATATATGTAGTGTAAACTGCAGCGCTGTTATGCAAACTATTGGCCCTGTTCTATTATCCACTTGCAAATGCCTCAAACTCACAAATTTGGCTGTTTTTTTTTTAAAATAAATGTTTAGATGTATTCTGTTGACTCCATCTTGCAAATTCCAACCTCAAGGCTGATCTCGTAAACCCTGGATTTTTACATTGCGTTTCAAGGGGCGTGATCAAATGATCTTAAAATATTTAAGCAAGCCCGTAATTTACTTCTTAGACACAGCCAGTACTAAAGGAGAATGTCGTCATGAAGTCAGTAAAACATGGGGTTTAGACTTAAACTTCACTCAAAAACTACAAATAAATTAGAGTTGAAAAGTAAATTTAGTGATCAGACTCACATTCCACCAATGTAGAAATCAATAAAATTAATTAATGCAACTTTTCTAGTCCATGCAGATTCCATGATATGTATTAACCCCTTAAGTCCTAGGATCCATTTCACACACACACAAATAAAAATGTTCATTGCATATTTATGGGTATGAGACTGTTCTACAATGAATTCTAATATATTTCTATGCCTTCTCATATTTTTAAAGTACAGTATTGCTTGTATGATGTCTGTTAAGGCTCTAATAATTGATTGAAGAAGGCTTGGGGAGTCCATTTTAGTACTAATAATATTATTAAAAGAAACATTATACATTTTCAGTTGCTGGTTAGACTTTATTTGCAATCTAGAGCTCTGAGTCTAATATAATATCGATTTTGTGTAACTTTAATTATTTAGAGCTTGTAATATTTAGGATGTGCTAAAACCAATGGAGTTCTATGGTTGGTTTTGTGGCTTTGGCTGGCCCATAGTGACGAGTGGTTTTAAGTATGTATAACTTCGAGATTTGGTCAATAGAATATGGCCCTATGTTGCTAAAAACCCTTTCCTAACCTATCCATTGCGTAATAATACAGTGGTACCTTGGTACTCAATCTTAATTCATTCCGGACAGCAGGTTGAGTAACAAATAAGCATTTCCCATAGGGATCAATGTAAATTTAAATAATCCGTTCCCGAAATTTCACATTTTAGTTTGAACAGATGGTGTTGTTTCTTAATACAAAACCTAAAAACTACACAGACATAAATAAAAACAACAATAAGTAGATCAAATAAATTAAATTTTAATTCACTTTAACTTTACTGAGAGGACTTGAGTGCCCAATGGGATGGTGGCAATGTAGAGGTGTAGAAGGAGGAGATAGGTTATTGCTTGGAATTTTGGTTCTTATAGGCTAGGCTAGACTTTGTTTTTTGTAAGCACAAGCAACTATTTGGTTCTTATAGGCACAGGCTGCACTTTTATTCTTATAGGCACAGACTACACTTTGGTTCTTATAAGCACAGGCTGCACCTTGATTCTTATAGGTACAGTCTTAGGTCTAGAATACAGGAATATTTTGGGAAATAAAATATCAATCTTTATTCAAAATCAGAACTCCGCAGAATTTAAAAACGATACCATTCTCAATAATTCTCAAAATGAGTATATCAAAGGAACAAACGTGGAAATAACAAGGTAATCTTCATACAATCTAGTCATAATACCATAAAATATATCTGTTATAAATACATATATATAAATGACTGGTGAAACGTTGTTTTTGCCAGCAAATATATCTCTTATTTAATTGCCTATTTCACTTTTCTAACACTTCTAATTAAGCCTTCCACAGTGTAAACCACTTGGTTTATATTACAATATAAGCATCAACCAGTCACACAAAGTGATAGCAATAAGAGCAGGCCTATGACGTCATTGGGTCTCCCTGACTGAAGGGCTCTCTAAATGGAGCCCCAAAACTGACTGGAGGACTTTAGACAGGTGAGAAAAGAAAAGAGAGAGACTGGTCAATTAATCCAAGAGACCTTAACCTCAATTAGAATGAATGCTATGAAATAGCAAGTGAAAGACTAGAGGCTTGAACTATATCCAAATCAAGGAATGGTATATACAAATAAAAACAATTAAAAATTGAATTCCCTTGTTCTCTGGAGGCAGTGGACCTTCTAATAAAAATGAATGTGCTCAGTACAGGCTGTAAACATCCATGCACTGGAATTGTGCCTAAAGTGGATGTCCTAAATTGGGAACTTCATAGTAATAATAACAATGATTCTATGGGGTCATTTGATCTACTACTGAGATCACTTCGCCTGATGATCGTTTCGTCACCAGTGTGGCTTAATCATAGACTGTAGATACTATAGACCATAGTATCTACAGCCTATGATTAAGCCACAAAGTGAGTCCACATCATTCATTCCAAACCACAAAAATCAAATGAAAAATATATAATCTAATAAACAGGGATAGTGTGGAAGATCATAGGCCAATAGTAAATGAGATCATCATCATGATTTCAGTAAAACATGGAAGTTAGACATATTCTGCATCAGAGGCTAGAAATTAATTAGTGCCAATAATTAATATTTACCGACCGTGCTCGCAATTAAAGCAATCTAGCAATCTATAAAATGCATTAGATCATCTGTTTTAGTCCATGTGGGCTTCATGATATGTATTAACCCCCTGAGTCAATATTACTAAGAAATAACATACAAAAATATATTTTTTTTAATTGCATATTTGTGGGTTTTAGATTGTTGTGCAGTTAATTTGAATGTTTTTTCCATGCCTTTACATGCTTTTAAAGTACAGTATTGTGTGTTTAATTCCTGTTACAGCTCTAATAAGTGTTTGAAAAAGCCCTTGTGAGTCCTATTTAGTATTTGTAATATTTTTGACAGAATCTTGATACTTTTTTCAGTTACGGGTCAGACTTTATTTGCAAGCTAGAGCTATGGCTCTAATAGAATATCGATATTGTGTAACTATTAGAGCTCATATTATTCAAGCTTTGCTAAAACCAGTGGAGTTCTAAGGTCGATTTTGCAGGATTGGCTGGCCCCTAGTGATTGTGGGCAGGTAACTCGTAATCAGATTGCTAGCAGGTAATAGAATATGTGGCAATATTAAAAGAGATTTTAGGTGTGTATAAATGTACAAATCTGGAAACAGAATAAGGCCCATAGTTTAGTGAATACAGTGAATGTTACAAAGGGGGATGTTACTATCTAAACATCATAAAACAGGAGAAGCATTAGGAATTATCACTCTTTACCACAGAACAGAGTGAATCACATGAAGGGGCATGGAACAAAAAATAAATTCAAGCATTTAAAAGGGCACATTACATGTAATAGTTGTCAAACTACGAATCGTCGTCACGCTTCGCGAGCTCGCAAGAACTGCATCCCTCGCGAAGCGAAGCGAGGGTCCGCATTTGCGGAGGTGGAGGCTCAAAGGCGCCTCACATGAGGTTAAAAACACACATGCACGACATAGAAAAAAAAACGACCTCGGAACCAACCTTAATGGCACAAACACCCACACGCACGAAAAATACGACCATAATGGCCGAACCGCGTGCACCTAAAAACAGTCAAAACACACCAAATACTCACAAAATATACATAAAAAGCTTACCCATAGCAAGGGGGGGGGGGGGGCATCCAGGACCTCTGAAAGTGAAGTTACACCTCTATTTAAGTCCAAATTCCCGAGTTCAGACACACGAAAATCCCCTAAGCGAGAGAAAAAATGGTCGCCGAAAAAAACGAAAACGAGGCTCAAAGCCCAGCCACGTACAACTTACCCAAGAAGGGATCCGAGATAAGCTCGGAATCCCGCATTAACCCCACGGTATCCGAGATAAGCTCGGAGACCTGCATTAACCCCACATTAACCATCGCAGTGGGGGTCCCGATCGCACGCTATTGGGGACCCCTGCTGCAATGAAAATTCAAAATTCCTACAAAGGTCCTTAAAGGACCCATTATAAAAAAAAATATATATACACTATCACGCACAGAGCCCCATCAACCATTAATTAACCCTGTCATTCATGGGGGTCAATACAAACCCCCATAAACCCCTAATTAACCCTGTCATTCATGGGGGTCAATATAGACGCCCATAAGCCCTTCATTAACCCTGTCACTCATGGGGGTCAATACAGACACCCATTAACCCCTAATTAACCCTGTCATTCATGGGGGTCAATATAGACCCCCATAAGCCCTTCATTAACCCTGTCACTCATGGGGGTCAATACAGACCCCCATAAGCCCTTCATTAACCCTGTCACTCATGTGGGTCAATACAGACCCCCATAAGCACTTAATTAACCCCCTCACTCATGGGGGTCAATATAGACCCCCATAAGCCCTTCATTAACCCTGTCACTTATGGGGGTCAATACAGACCCCCCATAAGCCCTTCATTAACCCTGTCACTCATGGGGATCAATACAGACCCCCATTAACCCCTAATTAACCCTGACATTCATGGGGGTCAATATAGACCCCCATAAGCCCTTCATTAACCCTGTCACTCATGGGGGTCAATACAGACCCCCATAAGCCCTTCATTAACCCTGTCACTCATGTGGGTCAATACAGACCCCCATAAGCACTTAATGAACCCCCACACTCATGGCGGTCAATACAGACCCCCATAAACCCTTAATTAACCCCGTCACTCAGAAGGGTCAATAGAGCCCCCCATATGCCCTTAATTAACCCCCTCACTCATGGGGGTCAATACAGACCCCCATAAACTGCTAATTTACCCTGTCACTCATGGGGGGTCCAAATAGACCCTCATAAGCCCCTATTTAACCCCATCAGTCCCATAAGGGTATATTAAGACCATTATGGGCCTTTTACAACCCAACATTAACCACATAAGTGCCATGATGGTCCTCAAGGACAATCATGACACTAAGTATAAACACTACACTGCACTATACCCCCCCAATAAAACATTAAATATCAACTAAACAGCCTCTACACTAACCTATTAACACCTACACTACCTATCTACACTACCTACCTAGCCCCTAATAACCCCCCCACCACTCTAATTACATAAAATAAAAAAGCCTAAAGTCACAAAAAATAAAAAATCTACATTACATAAAATAAAAAACCTATGTCACAAAAAAATCTACATTACAGAAAATAAAAAAATCTAAGTCACAAAAAATAAAAAAGGAACATTACAGAAAATAAAAAAACAAATTACAACCCCCCCTCCACTACAGAAAAAAAAATTACACACCTGAAAAGGAAATACATATAATGCATACAATACAATACATACAATATAATACAATACAATACAATTAAATACAACACAATACAATTAAATACAATGCAATACAATACACCCCTATCTAATATACAATACATCCTATCTATCTAATATACATGCCCCAATCTATCTAAATAAATACCATAATCTAATATGCATCCTATCTATATAATATACATCACACAATCTATGTAATATACAATAAATACTATCTATCTAATATACATCCTATCTATCTAATATACATCCCCCAATCTATCTAAATAAATACCACAATCGGATACACAATACATGCTATGCTATCTATATAAAACACATACCCCTAGCTAACATACAATAAATGCTATCTATATATAAAATAATCTAATTCTAAGCTAAAATAAAATAATTAAGACCACTTAACTTTGCAGATGTCCATTCAGATCAGCCACCTAGGGAACAAAAAAATAAAAAATTAGTGCAACACATTTACAGTAAATAAATAAACATTCTAAACATTCTGAATATTCTACTCACCTTTCCAGCATGTTCCGTCCTTATTCTTTTACTCTTCTCCGGGGCGGCACCTGTTAAAAAAACATTAATACACAAAAAAATAAATAAACATAATCTACATTGTACTTACCTCCCCGCGATGTCTCCGGCATCCTCCTCTTCTGCCCCACACTGGAACCGCGCTCTAAAATAAAAAATAAATAAAAAAAGAACACACATCCGCACTCACGGACATCCCCAACGCTAATGAGGCTCCCAGAGACTTTTCGGAAGAAAATAGGCAATGGCGCCTTCTCATTGGGTGATTTTGATAGACAGCGTTTTCAACCAATCAGGAGGCACCAATGTGTGAGCCAATCAGAAAGGGATACACCCTAAAATCCCACTCTGATTGGATAATGCACCTGTCAATCTTTATTTAAACCAATCACAAGGCGCAGATGCCTTCAGCCAATCACAATGGAATACACCCCCACAGGGTGATTGGCTGGAGGCATCTGCGCATTCTGATTGGTTGCACTGACAATAGCCAATCACAATGGAATACACCCCCACGTACTGATTGGTGAAGGCATTTGCGCCTTCTCATTGGCTATTGTCAATGTCAATCAGTATTTCAGCCAATGGGAAGGCGCAGATGTCTTCAGCTAATCACCGCGTGGGGTGTATCCCATTGGGATTCGCTGATGGCAATAAAGCCTTCGGATTGGTTCAAATAAAGATTGACAGGTGCGTTATCCAATCAGCGTGCGATTTTGGGATGTATCCATTTCTCATTGGTTCACAATTGGCGTCTTCTTATTGGCTGAATTTGATAGACAGCGTTTTCAGCCAATCAGAAGCCGCCATTGCCAATTTTATTCTGGAACACTCCATAGGAAGCTCATTAGCGTCGAGGACATCCGCCAGGGCGGATGTGTGTTGTTTTTTTTGTTTTTTTTAAAGAGCGCGGATGCTTTCAGGGCAGAAAACGAGGAGGCCGGAGACATCGCGGGGAGGTAAGTACAATGTAGATTGTGTTGATTTTACTTGGTTTTATGTTTATGTATGTGAACTAATGTAATGGGTTTTTTTTAACAGGGGCCGCGCCGGAGAAGCAAAGATGGAGGACGTGACATGCTGGAAAGGTGAGTAGAATATTTAGAATGTTTATTTATTTTATGTAAACGTGTTGTAGTAATTTTTTTAATCTTTTTTACCCTAGGTTGGTGATCTGAAGAAACATCTCAAAGGTAAGTGATCTTAATTATTTTATTTTAGCTTAGAATTAGGGTTGCTATATAGAGATAGCATGTATTTGTATATTAGATAGATAGGGGATGTATAGTATATAGATGGGGCCTCATTCAATTGCTATTTGGCCAATTGAATAGGGCTCTATATAAGCACATAGCATATTTTTTTACAGTGTAAAAAGTTTGTTTATTGTATTGTATTGTATTAAATTGTATTGTATTGTATTATATTGTATGTGTTGTATTGTATTTAATTGTATTGTATTGTATTTAATTGTATTGTATTGTATTATATTGTATGTTTTGTATTGTATGTATTATATGTATTTCCTTTTCAGGTGTGTAATTTTTTTTTCTGTACTGGGGGTGGGGTTGTAATGTATTTTTTTATTTTCTGTAATGTTCCTTTTTTATTTTTTGTGACTTAGGATTTTTTTTTTTCTGTAATGTACATTTTTTTAATTTTTGGTGATTTTAGGTTTTTTTATTTTATGTAATGTAGATTTTAGATTTTTGATGACTTTAGTTTTTTTGATTTCTGTAATTACAGTGGTGGGGAGGGTGTTATTAGGAGGTAGGTAGATAGGTAGTGTAGGTGTTAATGGGTTAGTGTAGAGGGTGTTTAGTTGATATTTAATGTTTTATTGGGGGGTATAGTGCAGTGTAGTGTTTATACTTAGTGTCATAATGGTCCTTGAGGACCATCATGGCACTTATGTGGTAATGTTGGGTTGTAACAGGCCCATAATGGTCTTAATATACCCTTATGGGACTAATGGGGGTAAATAAAGGCTTATGAGGGTCTATCTACTAACAGGAAATGAGCAGATAAACTTCAGATTTTTTTCTGCTTTATATGAAAAAAGAAAACACACAGTGGCACATTATCAAATACCCTCTTTCGATGCAACAAACAAAAGTAATCATTCCATGTCCCTTTAAGAATAGAGACTTTTCTGTTGCATGAATTACTTTGAAGATCTGCTCTGGTCTTGGTGGGTATCCAGCAGAAAAGAAGACCACATGCCAAACCTCCTCCTATATATGAAAAGAGTGGTGAGAGCTCTAACATCCGGCTTAAGCAACAGTGCTATTTTTGTCTTCTTATTTGGCTTTGCCATATTTTCTTAAGATAGCAAAATGTCAATTTTTTTAGCAGGCATTTAGGAACAATATGTTTTGGTTTGATGAAAAGAAAATAAAGTAATGTGTAGAAAACGTACATCTTATTTTACATCACAGACTGTTGCATTATTCCATTAATGAAATGTTGCCATTGTGTTCAGCCAAACAGGGCCTGAACACAAGTATTGAGTGGTTGACAATTAATTAATTACAGCTGTAAATTCAAACAGATATCAGTTTGTTTAAGTGTTTCTTCAAATTCAAATAATTTCCCTTACATGCAGAAGGTTTATGTTTATAAAAAAAAAAGCCTTATATTGTTCCTTCTTCCAACTGTGTTGGTGTGCATTTATGATCTATTCCACCAATTTTGCTTTTATATTTTTTTTCTCAGCTAGTTTCTGATGAGGTTCACATCTAGGATTTTCAAGTCTTCTACCAACCTACATTGTCATTTTACTTATTTATGGTTCTAATACTCTGCTTAATTCCTCATCTCATCCCGGTGGACCTGTATGTTCAAACATTTCTATATGGTCTTTTAAATAACAACACTTGATATTAGATAAAAAAATAGTTTTAGAACACAAAAATATGCAACCTTTGCATTTTTATCTTTAAACAACACGTTTATTGAGTTCCATTTTTTTCTGAGCTATTGATTCTTGGTTATGAATCAAGGAGAAATAAATAGCAACTATAAGCCCAGTTAGGTCCAGGAGATAGATACCAATTTTGGAAAAATTAGTATTGTAAACTAGTTCAGAGAAACATGTCTGGAGTCATAGAAAGCAGATGGCAATTAGGTATCCATTAAAAATTACCGTATAGACCCGAGTACAAGCCGAGGCACCTATTTTACCACAAAATACTGGGAAAACTTAGTGACTCGAGTATAAGCCGAGGGTAGGAAATGTGCTGCCCCCTGTGTCCCTCTTGTGCCCTCTGTGTCCCCCTCTTGTGTGCCCTCTGTGCCCCTTTCTTGTGTCTCCCCTCTCTATTCCCTGTGTCTCTTCCCCCTTCTCCCTCCCCTGTGTCTCTTCCCCCCTTCTCCCTCCCCTGTGTCTCTTCCCCCCCCTCTCCCTCCCCTGTGTCTCTTCTCCCCTCTCCCTCCCCTGTGTCTCTTCCCCCCACTCCCTTCCCTGTGTCTCTTCCCCCTCTCCCATCCCTGTGTCTCTTTCCCTCCCCCTCCCTTCCCTGTGTCTCTTTCCCTCCCCCTCCCTTATCCCCCTCCTCAATCCCCCTCCTCAACCCCCCTCCTTATCCTCCCTCTTCAACCTCCCTCCTCAACCCCCCTCCTCATCCTCAACCCCCCTCCTCATACTCAACCTCCCTCCTCAACCCCCCTCCTCAACCCCCCTCCTCATCCTCAACCTCCCTCCTCAACCCCCCCTCCTCATCCTCAACCCCCTCCTCAACCCCCTCCTCAAACCCCTCCTCAACCCCCCTCCTCAACCTCCCTCCTCAAACCCCCTCCTCAACCTCTCTACCCAACCCCCCTCCTTATCCTCTCTCCTCAACCCCCTCTTCATCCTCAACCCCCCTCCTCACCCTCAACCTCCCTCCTCAACCCCCTCCTCATCCTCAACCTCCCTCCTCAACCCCCCCTCCTCATCTTCAACCACCCCTCCTCAACCCCTCTCCTCATCCTTAACCTCCCTCCTCAATCCCCTCCTCATCCTCAACCCCCTCCTCAACCTCTCTCCATAAAACTCTTCTCAACCCCCCTCCTCAACCTCCCTCCTCAAACCCCCTCCTCAACCTCTCTCCCCAACCCCCTCCTCATCCTCTCTCATAAACCCCACTCCTCATCCTCAACCCCCCTCCTCATCCTAAACCCCCCTCCCCAACCCCCCCCTCCTCAACCTCTCTCCTCAACCCCCCATCCTCGTCCTCATCCCCACCATCCTCAACCCCCCATCCTCAACCCCCCATCCTCATCCTCAACCCCCCATCCTCATCCTCAACCCCCCATCCTCAACCCCCATCCTCAATCCCCTTCTCAACCTCCCTCCTTAACCCCCCTCCTCAACCACCCGGCATATGCTAATTACGTGACATTACATGCGTGTCACGTCATTGGCCGGGTCAAGACGCAGCCGGAATAGCGCAGAGGAGCGGAGGAGCAGCTGCTGCAGATGGAAGGTAAGTGAGGCGAAAGGGAGAGGGGGAGGTAATTAGAGGGCTAAAGTGAGGAGGGGGGTTTAGGATAAGGAGGGAGGTTTAGGATGAGGATGGGGGGTTGAGGATGATAAGGGAGGGGGAGGGAAAGAGAGACATGGGGGGAAAGAGAGACATGGGGGGAAAGAGAGACACAGGGGGAAAGAGAGACACAGGGTGGTGACTCGAGTATAAGCCGAGGGGGCCCTTTTCAGCCTTAAAAAAAAGGGCTGAAAAACTCAGCTTATACTCGAGTATATATGGTAACCTTTATTATATATTGATTCAAAATAAAAACTATGGACACTTAAAGCATAATAATTGTTTATATTGGGGGAATTTCAGAATGGTGCATGGCTTACTAAGGGCCTCATTCTAATGCTCCGATTTTAAGCTGCGGGGGCCCCAAGGGGTGGCCGCAAGCTACCTAGCTATTATATTCCCTTGGGGCCGAGGGCTTCGGCTGGCTTACAGCCGGTGCCCTGTGTTCCCTTGAGACACTCCAACCGCAGCCTTTGATCCTAGGCAGTTGCAAGAGATTCTGCGGCAAGAAACCGCACATCCCTATTCAAATGCTCTGATCACCCCTCAGAAGGTGCAGATGCTTAGAGCCAATCACAATGTTATACACCCCCACGGATTCTGATTGGCTGAAGGGTATAGCGTCTTCTGATTGGCTGTTGTCACTGTAAATCAGACTGCAACCAATCAGAAGACGCAGATGCCTTCAGCCAATCACCCCATGGGGTGTATCCCATTCTGATTGGCGGAAGGCAATAGTGTCTTCTGATCGGTTTCAAAACGATTGACAGATCCATCAGCCAATCAGAATTGGATATAGGGGTGTATCTCATTCTGATTGGCTCACACCTTGGCGCCTTCAGATTGGCTGAAATTTGATTGACAGACATTTTTTAACCAATCAGAAGGCGCCATTTGTTTTTTTATTACTGGAAGAAGGGCTAGAAGCTTCATTAGCGTTGGGGAGCTCCTCAAGGGAGGAGCTCCGTTAGTTTTTTTGTTTTGTTTTCAGCACAGCAGAATTTTTTAAGGGCGCAGTCGGCTTCGGATGGGTACATTGCGGACAGGTAAGTTTTATATTTAGAATGTATATTGTTTTATATGTTGTGTTTATTTGTATACTTTTTTTTATTTTTTCTATGTAGTTTTTAATTTTGTACTAATTGTATGTTTCTTTTTATCCTAGGGGTACGACCTGCGCCTGGAAACTCGTCGTCGCTGAAGGGGCATCTAGGCAAGGTAAGTGGTCTTATTAATTCTATTTTAGGTTAGATTTAGGGTGTATTTTAGATATGGTTTAATGTATGTAGATAGGGGTACATATATTGTAGTTAGGGGGTAATGTGTTGTAGTTACGGTTTAATGTATTGTAGATAGGGGTATATTTTTACTGTATGTATTGATGTACTGAAATGTGATGTATATTTGTGCATGTTTTTTCTTTTCAGGTACGTAATTCTTTTTTATTTTGTGTAGTGGTAAGGTGTTTTTATTTTTTGTAATGTTCATTTATTTGTTTCTATAATGGAGCTCTTTTTTTTTGGTAACAGCTTTTTTATTTTTTTCTAACATAGATTTTTTATTTCTTGTAATTAGCGGGGTGGGGGGTTTAATAGGGGGGTAGGTAAGTAGTGTATGTGCTAAAAGGTTAGGGTAGGTTTTACGTAGGTAGAGGTTCATAGGTTAGGGTAGAGGGGGGTTTGTTTAGAGTTAGTGGTTTATTGGGGGGGTAGTGTGGTGTAAAGTACTGTTTGTACTTAGTGTCATGAAGGTCCTGGAGGACCCTCATTGCACTTATGGGGTTAATTTTAGGGTTCTATTTGTCCCATGAGGGTCTTTGTAGACCAATATTGGACTGATGGTGTTAAATAGAGGCTTATGGGAGCCTGTATAGACCCCCATAGGTGATGGGGTTAAATGGAGGCTTAGATGGGGATAAATAGGCCCGGAATCAGTTAACTAGGCTTAGATGGGGTTAGATAGGCCTAGAAGGGGTTAAGTATGCTTAGATGGGGTTAGATATGCTTAGATGGGGTTAAATAGGCCTAGAACGGTTTAAAGAGGCCTAAAAGGGGTAAATAGGCTAAGATGGGTTTAGATAGGCTTATATGGGGTTAGATAGGCCTAGAAGGGGTTAGATAGACTAGATGGGGTTAAATAGGCCTAGAAGGGGTTAGATAGGCTTCGATGGGGTTAGATAGGCTTAGATGGGGTTAGATAAGCCTATAAGGGGTTAGATAGGCTAGATGGGGTTAAATAGGCACAGTTAGGGTTAAAGGAGGATAGTTGGGGTTAATAGGGTTTAGTTAGGATTAATGGGGTATGGTTAAGGTTAATAGTGTTGTGCTTAGACTTTGACGTTTTGTGTTCAATATCTCAGCATCCCAGCAATTCCATTCAGATCGGATATCAAAAGAGCACAAGTACAAAGCAGGACTGACTTCATTCTCTGTCTCTTTTTTTACAGAATTATCACAAACGACTTCCCCGTCATCAAGGTTACTGACTCCCACCCCTGCTTATTAGAATCTTCAACTCGGACTCACTGTTTATTCTCACTTGCTGTTTGGAGAAATCACAAAATCAACCATCCTCCTTCTATATCTCAAGTCCCCTGCCTCAACTCCACCACCACCACCCTGGTTTTGCTCTGCTTTAAGGAATGATAGGGGTTATCTATCTGGTGGGCTTATCACATTTTACAACTCTCTGAGGCCAGAGAGGGTGTATGCCTGGCCGGTTCTGATGACCATATCAATTCTTGTTGAAAACTTAACACTTTGTCCCATAAGTGACTGAAGTAGCTTGTATATAATATTAGCATACAGTGTCATGTACTAACCACAATCTGAAAACGAAACATTATATAAACAATTCTTATTAGGCCTGAATATTTAATATTTTAAAACACTTATTCTCTGTCAGTGGCATAGCAAATTATTTTTTCTGGAAGAGTTTGAAAAAAAAATTATTGATACATGCCAAACCAATAGTATATAATAATAAGTCATTATGTTTTGGATAGAATATTTTTTAAACACAAATAACTGTATTGCAAAAAAAGTATACGTCATAATAAAATACAATAACCAGCATAAACTGTATAAAACTTTGTTTTATTAAAATCTTTCTTTTATAAAAAATACACAAAAATGTTTACAGAATTAAAATAATATATCCATTATATATGAATCATTGGTGCAACATAAAAAACTTAGATGTAAACCTATTATTTAAAATATGTAGTACCTTATTATTATTTTTAAATTCAGTTCAATATGCATGCATCCCTCTAGAAATGTGGGTGGGTGGTACAGTCCGGCTGTCTAGTGCACCCAAGATTTATACATGTTCTGCTTCTCCGTTACTTCCAAGATTTTTTGAAAATGTACTATTTTTCGTAAATTAATATTAGACTAGATTCAGGAAAATGTGCTACTTTAAGATACACTTGTCTTTCACCAGTCTTTATCATTTGCTTAATATATATGGAAAACATGATTTTTGAGTGGTTTCACTGTTAGTTATGAAACAATGTTACTTCTATGTTCATGGTGACGAGTTTGTCAGTGCATATTACCTGGTAAGTAACACAGGAAACTAAAAAAGGCAATATTTGCACAGGCCCATTAAAGTCAACAAAGTAATTGGTTAGATGCCCAGAACCGGCTGGGAGTCTGACCAAGGTCACAGGTCCTTGAGTGCTACGTGAAAAATAAGGACTGTGAAAGAAGAGTAGTATTGGGAGGGTCAGATATTCTACTGGAATATAACAAAAATATAATCACATATATATTTTACAAACACCTACCTATACAAAGCATGATGAAAAATACTAGTAATAGTGATCATTTAATAACAATGCTTCACCAGTAATTTAATTGATACTCATTTGAGATTAGATCAAGACTAGACCATTGTAAATGTTATAAGAACATTTCAGAGAAGTTCCCATGTTCTCTGTTGCTCCCATGTTTATTAAGGTTTGTTGGGCCTTAGCTACATTTGATTTTAAAATATTCTGATACTGACTTAGGTGCGTTACCCCACACTGAGCCTTGAATACAAAATAAGCATGTTCCAAATATTCACATATTCAATCTCAATTGATAATGCCTTATTGGTATCTTTAAAAAAAAAATGGTGGTCAACTGAGATTATTTAAACTTAATTCTATGCAATTCTACTAAATCAGTTAGTCGGTGAATGATAAATTATTCCTATTAGATAACTTAATATGAAATACTGTATAAACTATGGGGCCAGAACTATTAAATTATGATATTTGACCTAATAATAGAAAATATCACCTTTTTTTAAATATACCCTTCGTGTCTTGACATATTGAATAACAATATTTTACCTCATGAC
Organism: Discoglossus pictus; assembly: GCA_027410445.1. Lineage (NCBI taxonomy): Eukaryota > Metazoa > Chordata > Amphibia > Anura > Alytidae > Discoglossus > Discoglossus pictus. Next base: position 46,780,927 of record CM050167.1, on the reverse strand, counting down.
TAATTAATCAAAGGATCTATAAGACTCCCAACGTGATAAATTACCTCAGTTCCATAAAAAGGGTTTCATTATATTTTCCCATGTGAAGTAAAATAATACAGTTCATAAATCTAGGCTTCAGTACGTATTCTAGGCTTCATCTCACCACATACATCTCATTGCACTTGCATTCATATTCCTAATACATATTACAAAAAATATAAGCTACTGTATTATAATACTCTTTATAGAAGCTTCATGACTGAAAAAGGTAATTTACTTGTGAAAATAAAAGCTTGATATGCACAGCAACAAACACATAATAAGGGTGACAAAAATGATTTGAGAACATAATGCAATCTTTCTAATCATACATACAAATCAGACATAAAAATGTAATTGTCACTTGCAGCAATAATATGCATAGGTGAATATTATTATCTTAAATCTTACATTATTGAACAAAAAGCAAAATAACTGACAATAACCAATATGGTGAATCTATGGAGTTATATACAGAGTTCATATAAAGAAAGTATTTTCAAAATGGTGACATTGATTGTCTCACAAGGTATCCTGAACAGTTAGGCAAGTTGTTGGTACCGTTCAGGATCCCTTTAACATCATTTTGATTATAGAGATTATATACAAATGTTCTTTTTCCTTACCAAATAAACCACACTATTTATATAAACGCATATACACAGATATGCAAAATTATAAGTCCACATGAAACACATAATGGGTTGAAATCTATAGTACTGGCAGTGATATGCTTAATAACTGAGAAATGCCTCCGTTATCCAAAACCTACCCATGTATAGTAGACTCTCAGTTAACCAGAACTCTCAAGCAACCAGAAAACAAAAATGTAATACTGTACTTTAAATAAAAAATACATTTTACAGGGCTCAACAAATGCCAGGAGCCAGGTTGTCATGCCACAAAATGCTTACTGGCACCTAGATTGCATCCACTGTACGTCTCTGCAATTCAGTTTTACCTGGAAGCAGACAGGCATGGCTGACTGAGCCAGGGCAGTGTTGGCGTTACATTCCCCAACTTCAGCACTGCACCCTCCAGCCGAACGTACCTGTGTGTAAGTGAGGGGTGAAAGCTGCTGCTGCTAGAACAGCCCTCACTGACAAATATAGTTAGCAGAGCATCCTATGTGCAGCTAATCTAGGCCTCTTTTAATAGAAACTTCATTTATCCGTCAACTACCAATCTATCTTTGTAGATTCTCCAGTGCAAGATGGCTAACTATGATCGATTAAGCTAAGTTTGTACCTAAATTAAATGTCTGTATTCATATGCACTCTCTAGGGGCTTGTGTGGTGTCAACATCACTGACAGCTATTGAAACACTCATTGGGTATTTGCTTTCCACTTAATTTATCTAGAATCTGCATTATTAAGCAAGTTGTCTATAAGGGTAAAAATAAATTAGGCACATATGCTGTTTGTTTCATTATTGTACTAATTGGTCAAATAATTATTTATTGATATACAATTTGATTCACTAAAATGCAAATGATAGAAGCGATTCGTTAATTTAGAATGATTCCCATATATTGTGCTTTCTTTTTGTTTAATTAGCAGCTAATACAATATTGAAATTAGCAGCTAATACGCCTTGCAACTGCATACATAATAAAAGCCACATCTACAGTGTTAACCTATTAGAGAGACACAAAAATGGTCCATTAAAAATATATTTTCATGTTATAATACTTTTTAAAATGTATTTTACTAGTTTAAAACTTACACTGAAATGTTAACCCTATTTCTCGATAATGAGGGCCAATTGACAATTCACAAGTCTACAAACTTTTTTTGAATGTGGAACCGTTCATTAGATAAAATGTATTTTTATGTAAGAAAATATATTTAAAAGTGTATTTGATCCTATTTATGTTTCATGTAAGGAAGTGTATTAGAAAGTACATTTTCGCAGAATATTGCTCAATGTTTTTGTGAATTGGGTAACCATAGCTGTTAGTTTTTAAGATGTTACCACAGATTCTGAAGTTCCCAGTTTCAGTTTAATTTAAGGTTATTTCTTTTCTGTTGACTGCATAGATTTGTAATAGTCAGCTACGATGTGGTGAACAACTGTACAGAGCTTCATAATGGAGTCTAGAAATACTAATCTCACCATCTTTCATATCTAATAAAATGTAGCTCATGAAATTCTTAATATTAATGCAAAATATTATCTTTGACACACTCTATAAAACTGCTGATGTGCTTTAAAAATGTCCACAATATATTTGGTCCAATATATACAATTTATACAATTTAGCAGAAATATATACTTTATAATATTATGTACCATTGCACGTATTATTATTGTACTTAGTTCATTGTAAATGCATTGAAAATGCCGTTTTTTTCCACAGTGCCTATAAAATTAGTTATTTTAAATTTTTAGGAAGTATGCAAGGAAGTCTTGACTCAAGTGGAAATTTATGTATCTCTTTTTTACCAGACAAAACCATAAAGATGATTCATATATGACATTTTTTATATTTTATCATCAGTACAAACATTGATTTAAAAGAGTCACTTATGATTTTTTTGTTTTAAATCAGCTCCATGCCAAATTATATCTTTTAAAATTACCGTACTTTTTAGGCAAATAATAGAAATATTTTCTCTGTTATTTCATCATTATGTATGGTAAAATGTAAATCCTTTGCTTTAAAAAAAAAAAAAAAAAATTAATTTAGTAGTTTTATCATGATCTAATAGCAGCTTTGTTAAAAAAATATTTGCTAGAAGATGACAATGCAATTTTTATTTAAATGTTGATTTTTAATTAGCTAAGCAGTTTGCTAATTTATATTTTGTATTGTAATAAATGTAATTGAAGTCTTTCTCCACATGAAATAGACATTGCAGTGAACAACCTTGTAGCCCAGAGGCTTAGTGGATCTAGAAGATCATAAGTACAGAATGCCTCAGAAAAAAAGATCAAATAGAAATTATATTAATACATGCCCTCGTAGTACATGCATCACCTAATATACATCGGCTCTAAAAATCCATTGTCACACCTCTTCATTGGCACAAATGTCATACAATATTTTATCGCATTACATATTCACACTTGTTAAAAAAAGTTATTTTGATATTCATAGGTATCTGTCTGATAAAACACTTGAACAAAAAGGTTACTGAAATTAAAACAGCTGACATCAGTAATTCAGTTTTCTAAAACATTCTGCTCTAGTATATTTATCAAATGGTGCAATAACTTTGATGAATATGCTCTTTATATGAAACACTAAATTACAGGGTAATCTTCACATGTTGTTGAAGTATGTAATAAAATTACATAATTTGCAATCATATTTAAGTCATGCACCTAGACATATTATCAGAGGAAATTGATTTTTTTTTGGTGCCCGAGAGCTTCCATGTTGAATATCTTCCACACTTCGTGTTTGTCTGGAGCTAATGGGGATATACTGTACTATAGTTATCTATTTCTATTCATTGCAGTGGGGGAAGAGGTTGGGAAGTCGGTGTCTCATTGGATAATTCAGATAAGCATTTGATATATTTTCCTTTTTTGTACATACTCAGAAGCAGACAGTCCCAAGACAAATCCTGCCGGTCAAGCTCTATGCCCACCTACCAAGTCTTTAAACAAGAACTGTCATCACTTCTATGCACTAAGAAAATGCTAATATTACAATTTGCTATTAAGAAATAAGAAACACATAAAATGTATTTATGTTCATATCTTACACAGCATTTGGTAAACAATATAATGACTGAAAATTGTAGTGTTGGTTGAAAACCACTTCTTTGGTCATTGCTTTGATGGTCTCCGTTGCATAGTGAGCAAATGGTTACTCAAGTTATTCTTAGTGCCTCTGTTTTTGCATCAGTCTCAATTAAGTGCCACCGTACAAGTTTTTATAAGGAGGGCTACAGGAAGCTCTCTTCTACTTCTACTTTAATTCCTTCACACAGCTCAGTTTCCTCTTCTTGCTCTGGTTGCTCAAGAGGGCTGTCACAGGAAATTGTAGATGATGTGTTACCTTCTGGCAGTGTAGAGCTGGAGAATAATAAATTGCATTAGAAAATGCGCTGCACCATTTAAAATTATAACATTGAAAATAACAAAATTAAACCAAGTCTATTAATCTATGTTGGTTGTTCTTCTGGACACAGTAAAATAGTCAATTCTGAATTTACACAAAAAAGGCTTTATTTGCAGATTTACTTTCAGATTCTGAATTTGTATGTTATTGAGGTACATCTATATTGTAGAAAAACTATGCACTATTAGATAGTGTTACCGCCATTCTCTATAAGTTTTAGAGATACTCTGAGCACAGTGCTCCATACTGGCAGATTTTTTTGCAGGAACTGACTCTATGGGCTTCTATCTTCTATAAGATTTTGAGAGAAAAAAACAGGAGGGGGGAAAGTGGCATATAGGCATGGCTGATAAAGAGGGATTTGCTCTTATATGAGGCTTTTCCTTGGAAAATGGGATGTTTGGGACACTTAGAGGGACCGGATGGTTTTCCCCTTAAAAAAGGGACTGTCCTTCCAAACGAGGGACAGTTGGGAAATGTGTATTATACAAACAGGTAGAGAATTTTTAATTTTAGTTGATACAACCAAGCAGATTTCAGAACGTGTCCACCCCAATTAAATAAGGTATTATATGTGAAGCACTAGGCCGTAAGCCTGTATTTGAGTATCTGCCACAAAACACTACTAAATAAGTCCTTATATGTAAATGAATGTGTTTGAGTACCTGCCATATACATGCTTCACAGGGTACACAAATAACCTGGCTATTATGTTAGTAATACAAAATGTGTTTAGAACCATCTGCCCTTGTTTCCCTTTTTCATACTTATTTTTAAATAAATAATTTTGTGATTTAAATAAGTGAGGTAAAAGTAATACTTTTATATAAAAGACCACTGTGGTCAAAAATAAAATGCCTCTTTTTAAGAACTATACTGATGCAGGGATCGGATTCCTGAGATCGGAGTAGGCTTTCACTGCACAGGAAGTTTGTATCTGCACAATGGGAATTTGGCAAATACAGCTGCCAAAGCATTCATTAGTACCAATGAAATGCGAATGAGTTTAGCCCCTTGTATTGACAGAAGCTGCAAGAAGCAGGCAACATTAAGAAATACTTGCATATAAAAATAAAAAATGCAAAGGTTATGTTTTTTTCTGTTTTTTTTTACATTTTTTATTGTTTTGCCCATTATCAAGTTGTGATATAAAAAAAGGGCATTTCATTATAAATATATTATTGTCATAGGAGAGGTGGAACAGCACCTGGTTTGGAATCATGACATTACAAAATAATTTCTCATGCCTGTATAATAAATATATGGCAAGTTAGGAAGAAATATAGATGCTTCAATGGCAAATACAGTGGATATAAAAAGTCTACACACCCCTGTTAAAATGTTAGGTTTCTGTGCTGTAAAAAAATTAGACAAAGATAAATCATTTCAGAACTTTTTCCACCTTTAATGTGACCTATAAACTGTACAACTCAATTGAAAAACAAACTGAAATCTTTTAGGTGGAGGGAAGAAAAAGAAAAAAGAAAAATAATGTGGTTGTATAAGTATGCACACCCTTAAACTAATACTTTGTTGAAGCACCTTTTGATTTTATTACAGCACTCCGTCTTTTTGGGTATGAGTATCAGCATGGCACATCTTTGTCTAATTTTTTTACAGCACAGAAACCTGACATTTTAACAGGGGTGTGTAGACTTTTTATATCCACTGTATAATGATTAAAAGCACCCTTCTGAAGTGCAAAATGTACATGTAAAATGAACTTTACATTGTATGTCAGCTCTCCTTTATAAAAGATCCAAAAAGTTCTTCTTACCTTGGCCGACTTTCTGAGTTTTCATTAGGCATTTTCTCAGAATCATCAGGTTTAGGATCCGGCAGAGGAATAATATAATCATTATTGTCATTTGGCTGCACTGTTGAGTAAAGGATGTTATGAACTGTATTTCCAGACTGTACAGAGCTATTGATTTTATGTACTCTGGGCCTCACACGAACCACAGCAGGGTGATCGCTGTTTAAAAATTCTTCATCCACCTCTTTGTATCTCTGCAAAATAGCATAAAAAAGGATAGGTTTGAATGATTTTGCATGTACAGTTTGTACTGATCTGGGTTATATATTGTAAGGACTGTCAAAAGTAATACTATTAAAAACCAGAATGGATTGCTGCATAGTGGAATTATGCCTGTTGTGCAAGGGAATCAGTCATAAAAGTTTCATAGGAACTAGTGTATGCATTGTTTTTATACCCAGAAATGTATTTGCAACATGCCAAAAAGGCTCATGCCTAGTGTACCGAAACTACTGTTGCAGTGCCACAGAGCATTATGTCCATAATTATAACATTATCTATATGCACTGGAATTACTGCTTCTGACATACAATAAACATAAACACACACCCAACACACACTTATACGCTTCTGTATATACATGTGTGGATTACACTTCTGGGATGAAGACATAGCTAGGGGAAAGAAGAAGTAGTAATATATCTGAATGTCCTTGGGCAACATAAACACTAGGGACCTTATTCAAATGCGGTTTGGCCAATTGAATAGGGCTCTATATAAGCACAGAGCATATTTTTTACAGAAGTTTTTAGTTAGTGAACTTCTATGCAAAAGCAAAGTCTTAACTAACTAAAAACTTCTGTGAACAAATATGCTCTGTGCTTATATAGAGCCCTTTTCAATTGACCAAATTGCAATTGAATGAGGCCCTAAATATGTATCTGGTCATACCTGTTTGTACATATCAGCCAGAAGATTCCCTGTGAGATCCACTAACTGAGAAAAGGGGGGCCTCTTCTCAAACTTTTCATCCCAGCATTTTTGCATAATTTCATATCTAAAAAATAGCAGACATTAAAATAATGAAATGGATATATCAACTATTTAATACATTTTTTAGTGTAATAAAAATAAATAAAAAGTATATACACTAGAGTACTTCCTTAGAAACATTAACATTATTAATATTACTACATACTAACAAATAAGTGGTGTTATTAAATTAGCATTTACAATCTCTATTTTTATAGAAGATTTTTACAGTAGTGTTTACCACAGCTTCACATTAAAAAAGGCCAGTTACCAAGCCAACTCAATAGCAAATCAAGTAGAAATTTACAGCTAAAGACAAGAGATGAGGGCAATATAATTAACATGTGAAAACCTGATAATAATAATTAGATAATAATGAGGTAATGTGTGCTTTGAAATCACCATTAATGAACATGTCTAAAATGAAGGCAAAGATCCACATTAACACTAATATGAAGCTAATTTTCTCTAACTTGTATAATATGCTATGGGACAATTAAACAGATGAGCACACAATAAGCACTCAAATGGATAAGTACTTTAGCAAACCAAGTTGTTTTCTTAATGAGTGCTCTCCTGGTAACATAGTTTGATTGTTTTATAAAAGTATAAAATCACTTAAAAATATACAATATATGTGTCACAAAACTGTTTGTAACACTTCAAGACTTTTCGATTGGTCTATTCCAAATATTTGTATTTAACTATTGTCAATGCAAATGGCGTTTCAATCTATGCAATCTAATCTGATGTATGTATGAGACCTGAATTTAACTGGTTTGTGGAAAAGAACATGTTCATTTTGTATGTGATTACAATTTTTTTTCATTAATGACACAAATGGTTTTCAAAAAACACTCTACGATATGATAATTGGAAGAATACCTTTGAAGATAGCTTTGTCGTTATAAGATTAGTTATTTTATGAGTGGCTTCAACTTACATTTCGTCTGAAGCATATGAAGGTTTCGACATTCTGTACCCTCGTTTTATGGCATTGTAGAATTGCTCATTCATAGGTAGTTCAGGGTATGGGGTCCCACCTGTTACATTAAAAAAAAGAAAAGGCAAGAGAATATTTTGTAACATTGAAGAGTTCATATTGAGTTTGCATCATATATCTGTAAAGCTTGAATGTAATCACCTTATGTAGCTTGCAGGTTTATTGATTTTGAGGTGTCCCCTAATGTGTATGCCTGAGTGTTTATTCCCATTTATCTTGATCGGTGGCATAATGTTTTCAGAAAGTAGAAAATGGTTACAGACTTTAATTTATGAATATGTAATAGTTTTTTTTTTGTTAGCAATGATTGCATTTTGAGCTATTTTCTCAGCAGTTTGTGTGCTTACAAACCAGTTAAGTTTCCATTACGTCTATTGAAATCACTGGCACCTTGAATTGCCGCATTAGTATTGTAAAAACTGAAAACTTCTCCTCTCAATTATAGAATCATTTAATCAGAAACAAAAATGATGTCTCCTACTGCTGCATATTTACATATAATAAACATTGTAAATATACAATTATAACAATCCTTTAACCAATTTTTTATTGTTTTTGATCATGTATGAACTGTTCCACATTGTAAAATTTAATTCACTGTGTTGGGACTTTATAAAGGCTACAAAATAAATGTTTTATATATTAGGCATCTCAAGAAGCTTTTGGTATTTCCCTAAAAACTTAAGTGGAAAATATAGATAGGAAATGGAACACCCAGCTTTTGAATTTTCCACTGGCAATGCGCACAATTGTCCCGCCGTGACTCATCGTGATTCCAGGCACAAGTAGTTTTACTTATTTTCACAGCTTTATTTCAAGTTATCCCATTATAAGAAGACTATAATGTGGGGTAAGTTCACCAAGCTTTGCAAGAACTTCACTGAGTCAGTGGTGGAAATTTCCCAATATATGGCCCTATTCTATTTCTGAGTAATATTAATCCTAAGACTCATTGGGTTAATACATATCATGAAACCCACATGGACTAAAAAAGATGGTCTAATGCATTTTATAGATTGCTAGCCCGAATGGCAATAATTAATTTGTAGCCTCCGATTGCAGATTACGTGTAACTTCCATGTTTTACTGATGTCATGATGACGGTCTCATTTACTATTGGCTGTGTTTAAGAAATTATTACGGGCTTGCCTAAATGTTGTCAGAGCATATGATCACGCCCCCTTAAATCCTACCTAAAAAGGCAGAAGAAGAATAGTGAATCTGGGGTTTGTTATATTTATGAAAAATAGGAGAGGGCAAAAAGTGCTTTAGTGACACTCAATTATAAAACAACTTAAAATAGTTTTGATTAATAAAATCTTATTATTAATGGCTAATGAATTCATCATGCAGAGCAACATATTATTTATAGACAAAACTAGGTTTATATTAAATTTTCTATTACATTTTTATTAATATTCATAGTCAGTGCATATATAGTACAATACACACAGTAAGGCACTTGACATAAGGAAGCTAGACCATTCTCTTTGTAGACAATTTTCACTGGTGTGCAATGCCTACCTAAAGTGAATATCTCCCACAGCAGGATTCCAAATGACCAGACATCACTTAACGTAGTATATAGATTATTGAAAATACTCTCAGGTGCCATCCATTTAAGTGGAAGGAATGTCTGTAATAGGAGTAAAAGTAGATATTAGCTAACACAATGCACAAACCTAAAATAAAAACAAATTTGACCAGAGGATTCTCTATTATAGGAGTTTATTCTCTTTTTATAAGGCAAAAGTACAATTCTGTAGAGTATTTTAGTAAATAATGAAAACATTTATCAGTTAAATTTAAATTTATGAAATAAATGTCCCATATCATTGGTGCAGAGTAGATTGTATTTATATATTTTTGGACACTAAAAATTGGGCCAGTTTGGCCACAATGGCCACAAATTAGCACAACATCACAAATTAACATACAGTGCAATATATTAGCTTACTAATCAATAAGGTTATATATCTCTCATATCAGTTAGAACAGTGTTTAAACAGTTTAATTATTCTTTAATAAGATCCAACTTCTTGGTATGAAATAGTAATATAAAAGAACTCTTGAAGATATAAAATCCTATTGGATATGTTCATAGGAACATACAGCATAGGATTCTTCAAGTGTTTGACATTTAGCGTGAACTAATTCTTATCTTTTGTCCTATTATATATGATTTGTAGTAATATATATGTAGTTGGGCTTACAGTTTTATTTTTTATTTCTACTTGTTTCTACTGGGTTATATATAAAATCTTACAAAAAAAAGTGAAATATGCTTACATTTTAAAAATGTAACAAGTTTTTTTCACTTAGCTTTTAGTGCTCTGTTTAATGATGTAGAGCATCACTGATAAATCACATGTCGCTTTAAAGTCTACTTGTGTATTTAATTTTTGGATAAAAGTGAGAAACAAACAGTAGTTTGCATCATCAAACCATGCCACTTCACCATTTAGGACTTCTTGTATAAAGATCAAATGATTAATCTGAAATGGGAACCTGCAAACGCTTGCTATCTGAGAACAATAATTGTGCAATCTTATACTTCTGTTCATTTGTTGCTTTGCAGCTAAATATACAAGAATATGTGTAGACTTCCTTGCAAACTAAAATCAGAGCTGATACTTTCCTAGGCTGGAAATCGTAAATTAATTTATTTGCAAGATGTGCCACAGCCAAATACTCACTGAATGATAATTTAGGAAAAAGCCCAATTTTTCCTATCATGCATGTCTTAAATATTACAATATGCTTACAAGTGCTACATACTGTAAGTTAAACAAAACTGTTACCAACTGTGCAAAGTAGCTTCCGCAAAATGGCAATATTTTTCTTGGTCAAGCCGGATTTCAGCATGCAACTTGTCCAATCTATAATGTATTTCATATTTTTGGTTCAATAACTCAGCTGGTGCAATGCCCTCACAGCTAAGTTTGTGTTTGTAAGGAGAAAATTATATTTTGCACAAATTGCTACTGAACAGGAAAGAAAAGAATGAAAGAAACAGGCATAACAGCCTTTGCAGTCCTCACGGTGTGGCATATGTTGGATATGTATGTAAAACACTAGCCGTAATCCATCAAAGATAGTGATCTGAAAGATTGCACAGTGCCTTTCTCATACATACATATGTATGCAAGTATAGTGATGTCTTGTATATCATAATATAAAGAATTTTAAGTTAAAAAGACTATATGTTTGAAAATGTTACCACAAGCAACAAGTGGAAAGTATTAATAGTGATACTTCTAATTTAAAGTCTATAAACAATATCTGCACTTCAATATTTATTCATTTAGGTACCCTCTCTGCAAGATCTTCGTTTTTACAGAATATCCAACCGCTGTTAGGCATCTATAACTAATACATTAATTTATCAGTCCTAAAATACAAGGGTAACCCTATGAATGGATACGCCAAGACCCAGGGATAGGGTGGCAAATGTGAAAGGGCAGCAGTCAGTCAGGACAAAGACATTGTAATCATTTGCAGAAAATATTCATCCTGGCTTGCACGCTGGGGGGGCTACCACAGATGCTGGCTGTATGAACTACTAGGCATTAATTAGCTTGGAAGTCTTGCTTTCCTCACCTTCCCTTAGTTGAGTCTCAGAACCAATGGTGAAATGATGAACAGCTTCCTTCCAACCTACTGAGTAATGCAAGCTAAGAAGAGGTGATTAGGTAGAATTAAGATGAGGGCATAGGAATAGAGAAGCAGGAGCTTGGGTTAAGTGAAATACATTAGAGAGAATGCAAGAGGAGCATGGAGGTCCCAGAAAGGAGCAACTTGACTTTTGATATAAGCACAAGACAGATAATTAGATATGGATGAGGGAGAAGGGAAGAAGAGAGAAAAAGAATAGTATAGAGAAAATGCTAAACACTGTGGAGAGAGACTGAGAAGGTAACTGTACAAATATAATTAGTAGTTGAGTAATTGAGCCAAAATATATCTCTGTGTCTCAGTACATGGTTGAGAATCAACTTCTTTAAATAAAGGGTTAGCTCAACTGCCCATAATTACTCACTATTAAAGACCACACAAAAAAACTTTACTGAATGTTAAACAAATAAACTTACATTGCCTTTGGAAATGTAGTTGGAATCTCTCATGATGTCTCTGGCTAGTCCAAAGTCGCAAATTTTTACCAGTTTCCCCTCACAGATGAGCACATTTCTTGCAGCCAAATCACGATGAACACACTGTGGATTAACACACATTAACCATATATTTCTGTTATTCAGCAACTACATTTATTTGTTGGTTGATGAATATGTATGGACTGGCACTACGAATTATACTGTGTTAAAGTGGAAGATGGTATACAAGTACATTTTTAATTATCATTATTTTAACTAACACAAGCTTGTGCTTCAAATGAAACTGGTTGTCCATTATTAATCTAGGAACTACCATGGTTTCTTTCTTGAGTACTGAGAATGAGTGCTGCACTTTTTTTGTGGGGAGGAGAGAAGGGGTTTTGTGCCTCTCATTGGTTCCACTGCACATGCTCAAACATAAGAAGCACTACAAAATGCAAACACAGTTTTCTCTGCTCAGTATCTGCTACACCAAGACACTATGGGCCCAAATCGTAATTTATACACACTTAAAATTACTCTTAATATTGCTACATATTCGGCAAATAATATTTATTGGCACTAATAAATTCTTAAGTCAATAGAATGCATATAAACATTTATAATAAAAAAAACAAAGTCAAATGTATTAGTTCAAGGCATTTGCAAGTAGCAAATCGAATATGGCTATATCAGAGAAGGCGAAAGTAAGAGGCTTACATAGCTACTAATGTAAGCTTGTTAGCCCCATTTCCTAAATACAGTTGTCCATTAAAGGAACACTGAAGAACAAGCTTTAAATTATGAATTAAGAAAATACAAATATCTACTTACATTCTTGGAAGCAAGAAACTCCATTCCCTTGGCAACTTGATAGCTGAATCCAATAAGATCAGTAAAGCTAAGGATTGGGGATTCATTTATGAGGGTGCTGTTTCCTCGTTCTGGAGCTTAAAAATAAAAAAAAATATATATTTTTTTGTTTGTACCATGTAAAAATTGTTATCATCTTTTGTGCAGTCATATTAGAAAATAAAAGCAGCATTTTGTTATTGATTATATCTCACTTGTCATGATATGAGGTTTCAAGGCCAGACAGATTTAGCATTAGGTAACCTAGGTGGAATTAATATAAATTTCTCTCTCTCTCTCTCTCTCTCTCTCTCTCTCTCTCTCTCTCTCTCTCTCTCTCTCTCTATATATATATATATATATATATATATATATATATATTTTTTTTTTTTTATATATATATATATATATATATATATATATATTAATTAATAATATTAATAAAGTAGAAATATGTCACATCTTCACTGTTGTCATTTTCCGTTTTATTAGCTGAAGCTACACTCTCACAGTGGTTCCTATTTATAAAGAGATATAAAAGAGCAGAATGAGGACATATATTCAGACTGAAACTTAACAGTATGAATCATGCTTTATGACTAGATATTGTTAGCAATAAAGTGTTAACCTGCTAATTTCAATATGTGAAAATGTGAAAAAGATGACAATTAAAGAGCTTACAAATATCTTGCCAAAACAAATATGTCTCCAAAATAGCCTTAACTACTAGGTATTAATTAATCACTGGAAGCTAAACAGGAGGCAGCTAATAGCAGAGATAATCAATTTAATACATTTCTTTCCACATTAAATCCCGGGAAATACAGTAATAACATAATTTTAATTGTTTATCAAATGCAATTTAAAATGGATTTGTATTATTCAACTGGTCCTATTTACCAGAATGTAAAAAATGCATTTTATTCATCAGAATAACAAACAGAAAAGCCATCAGACATTCTATTGTTTCCAATTTTCTTCTGCTTTAAATAGTTTTTGTTTATTTTAACTGTGTTATTTTATTATAGATAGTACAAAATTGCACAAGTAACTTTGATTAAGTCAACAGCCTGGCAGTCTATCTACTTCCAGCACTACCCTCTAATTTTGTTATTTTGTGTGTGCTGCCAGGAAATAGTTTATTTTCATCTTTTAAGCCGTGGATGTACAAAGATCTCATTGGCTGGGAGTGAACATAAGAAAATAAAGGAATTTGAGGGCTGTGCTTGAAGCTGACAGGCTGTTTCTCCACCTGCCTTTTCTAAGTAAGTAATTGTACTATCAATACAGAAAAAAAAAATGACAAAAGAACAAATTTAAAAACATTTAAATCAGTATAAATGTATAGAATTCCTTTAACTTCAATTTTTAATTCTTATTCCTAAAGATCATAACACACTGTTTTGTAAACTATAACCAGTTTGTCCAATATCAATAACAACTCTAAAATGACTTATTATATTGTGTAAATTGTAAATATTATGTGTGAACTATTTTTAACTGACCTGATGGAGAATAATTTTCGAGTTCATAGGCGGTGCCGTAGTTTGAAATATCGATGTCGGCGTACTTGACATCTTCTTTCATATCCAACATGGGCACATAATACAAATCATCTTTGCTCATATCCATGTAGCCACCATCACTTTCTCCTGTGGTTCTATCAAATGAAAATGCAAATAACAGGAAGGTGAATGTCTGTGTAGTAAAAATCCCACATAAAGCCATAGATATATACTTCAACAAGTCAATGCAACCAAAGTAGACAAACAATTACTGCAATGGTGATTCTTTGTATAGAATAATTATTAGATAGATAAACATTTTGCCCATTATGAAGTCTATACCCTCAAAACAGCATAATTTAAATAATATATAAATTATAATTAACACTTTGAATGTCTTGTTGGTCCTCCAAATTTGTTGTATTGGTAGATATAGGCAGTTATGTTGTACTGTTAAAGGAAAGGGCCGGGGGTTTGGGAAAATCTTCATATTGTTTTGTAAGGTATGTGACAAAGAAATTCACTACACAACACTAGCAACCATGCAAGCTAAGAGCATAAAAGCAAACCGTTGTGTCTTGGAACCACCATACTGGGCTACTTTAAACATTTGATTGGCATTCGTTCACTAGCAGGAACTGCACATTTAATGTGTTCCTTCAAAAGACCAATTAACTTCTGAAAGTAATGCTTCAATAACCTCGGTTGAGGACAGAGAAATAATGTAAAGCACATCTAAGAATATAAACCCATAAATAATATTTTTGAAAGTGTTCTTCCAAACAGGAGCGAGCAGTATATAAACCAGATGTCTGGAACTCATAATTTCCTATGAAGGATTTTGGACTCCGAGGTATGAGTCTGGCTGGCAGAGCAGCAATTTTGGGTAAATTAGGTTTATGTATTCAAAGCGAGATTTTGTTCTGTTTTTATAATCAAAATGTATTTGTCTGATTTGTTGAAACAAAAGAAAAATATCAAAAAAAGATACAAAAATCTAAATTGTATGTTTAAATATTGAAAAATAATTTCATTTTTTCTAATAAAATCAGCTATAAATAGTAAAGATTTAATTTTTAGCAGGGTATACATTTTATTGAGTCCATATTAGGACATTTTTATGTATTGGAAACAGATTTTAGAATCAGAACACCATGATCATAAAACATGTCCAACAAAAATATAATGGTGTACAAAAGTGAGAAGTCTAGGCTCCCATGACATCCTATGGTGCAGATTTTTAAAGATGTGACATATCAAGAGTTCTACAAGACCCCTCACCTTAATACATCTGGCCCACTGTGACTCTCACTTTGACTCGTGACCATGAAATGTTACAGTTAGTCAAGTGCAGACATGCTCTTATTTTGATAGCCAAGATTATAATTTTTTTATTTAAGAATATGTATGTGGAAATCTTTCTTTGTACAATGTTTTATGGCAGAATTTTTGCTATTTTGTGCCCAAGTCTAAAAGTATTTTGATGTATCATGTCACGTTTTAGTGTGAGGGTCTACCATTTTCCAATGGTGTGTTAGTGTGTGAAACATGAGCTACAGAGAGAGAGTCGGGGGGTCTGTGGTATAGCTGAGGTATAGCTGTGTTATCTATGTGACGTAGTTAGATTAAAGGGACATGGAAGGTTCCCTATTTTTAATTTAAAAGTAATCTACCATATATACTCAAGTATAAGCCGACCCGAGTATAAGCCGAGGCACCTATTTTGCCACAAAAAAATGGGAAAACTTATTGACACGAGTATAAGTCGAGGGTGGGAAATGTGCTGCCCCCTGTGTCCCTCTTGTGCCATCTGTGTCCCCCTCTTGTGTGACCTGTTTCCCCTCCAGTGTCCCCTTCTTGTGCCATCTGTGTCCCCTCTTGTGTGCCCTCTGTGCCCCTCTCTTGTGTCCCCCCCTCTATAAAGATCTCACCTGTCTCTTCCCCCCTCTCCTTCCCCTGTGTCTCTTTCCCTCCATCTCCCTTGTGTCTCTTTCCCTCCCCTCATTTTCCCCTTATCATCCTCCCCATCCTCCCTCCTAAACCTTTCTCCTCATCCCTTTCCCCCTCTCCAATTACCCCCCTCCCTTTCCCCTCTCTTGCCTTCATCAGCTGCTCCTGCTGCTCTCTGTGCTTCTTCCGGCTGTGTCCAACAGCATATGCTAATGACGTGACATCACATACGCGTCATGTCATTAGCATATGCCACGCGGACACAGTCGGAAGACGGGGTGGAGAGCAGGGAGCAGGATTACTCGTGTATAAGCTGAGGGGGGCTGTTTCAGCATAAAACGTGTTGAGAAAGTCGGCTTATACTCAAGTATATACGGTACTAAGTATTTATTTGTATATCTAAACATCATATTATTAATAAGTGATTAAAAGCTCTATTTTTACTCACTGACACATTCCAAATAGTCCCTACAACGGTCTGTCTCTCGTAGCTCATGCACACAGTGTTTCTATAGTACTAGATGTACTATCCAATAACAGATTATCTCTCAGCAGCTGCTGAGCGACAGTCTGTCACTGGCTAGTACATGTAGTACCAATAGAAACATTGGACAAGTTATATTTTAGCCACTCAACATGTTATAGTATACAGTCTTTCTACAAACATGGTCTAAATAGCATGTAGGAGGAATATGGCACACCTTACATTAGGGGTACCTGACTACCATAAACTTGTGAGTTCCATTGTCACATTAGCTTCGCACGCAGACTATTTATTCCATTTACCAGATGCCTACAAGTATTGAATAGCATTATTATCCTTTATTTGTATATTAAGTTAAGAAAAGTATTGAGAAAAGTATCTTCACTGAATATACCAAAATACACGCCCTGGAGATTCAGTTATGAGGAACTGATGTAACAAACACAAAATGGATTCCTGTACATATTCTTAAATAATTCAGATTCCCCATCCCCCCAAAAATATGTCTTACACAGCTGTTAAGCCATGGACATACATGACAAACAAGTGTATTTTTTCTTGAGTTGCAGTGGTCCTTTAAATATTCAAAATGGTTCTTATCTGTCATCAAAATGTATAGTACTATGTCTTTATGTTTACCCTTCAATTCATGACATTATTTCTTATACTTTACCTCTGTGTCCTTTCTCCAATAGTGTCATTGCTATAGACCTCTGCCTCTTTCCTCCCCTTATCGGCATAGTACTGGAGGAATGTATGTTTGTTGCGGTACAAGTAATCTACTAGATCTCCATACCGACAATATTCTGTTATGATGAATATGGGACCTAAAGAAAGCAAAAGGTATACAATCAGCTGAGATATCCACCAAGACTAGACACTGGGCCAGTTTCACTGAAGTCCAGTCTTATGGAGTGAAGCTATTATATGACCCTTTAATTTTATCTAACCATATAACTATCTTTTTTCATTGGGAGGGGTGTTTGAGACAAGAGCAGAGATACAAGAGGGTGCACTGTTGCTGAGAGCTTTATACATTAGGGTCATGAGTTGTAAATTGGATTCTGGAAGTTATGGGTAGCCAGTGGAGTGACTGTCAGAGAGGTGCTGCAGACACTGAGAGTTGAGCGTGGTAGATGAGTCTAGCAAAGGTGTTCATTATGGATTGGATTGTAGATGTAGAGGCCAGCTAGGAGTGAGTTGCAGTAGTTGAGGAGAAACTGAAAGTCACCTTAAAACAGTATAAATATTCTAAGTTAATATGTGGCCTAATAGAAATCAAATTACTACTTTTTTTAAATAATGCAAATGTAAAAGAGTTTTGTTAGAACTTGTTCTATTAAAATCTGTTTTCACTGAAATCTTTTGTTTGGTTTAATTTGAGCAAAATCTGTCTTTTCAAAGGCATTGTATAATAACGAAAGTTACATTTTTCCATGAAAAAGATGTTCTTTTACCACTGTGTTAATGGTTCCCTCATTTTTTTTACTTTACACTCATTTAGTAAAATTAAAAGCCTATATAGAACTGAGCCTCCACATTACATTTCAACCAAATATATAGAAAGAAAGCACACATTGATGGCCACAAATCATGAAGTGGCCACAACAATATGACTTTATGTCATGCTGATAGTCAAATGCTTGGAGAATGCATACATCTCACTATAAGTTAGGTTGACAAAACCGAGTTGTAAACTTTTTAGGACCAATTTGGTGGAAGGGAAGGTTTTACCTGCTTTGGTACAGGCTCCTAGCAAGTTGACAATGTTTAAATGAGGACCCAAATGGCTCATAATCTTCAGTTCGGACATTAGAGCTTGTTTTTCGCTACTTCTGGCAGTTGCTAGAAATAAAAACAACATGTTAAACTTTGAAAGAGTAATAAGTCAAAATTAATAAAATTATTATAAGCATATCATTAGCCTGTTTCCTCAGGTACAAAATTGTGCACAAACACTGTGGAATGTTTTGTAGATGCCAGGAACTGATTTGAATGTTCAATATATTATTTTCTTCTAACTTATTATCTATCATATGCACCTCTTTTTGTCTTGCCATACATTTCTATCCAATTTGCACCATCTTATATACTTACCCCTCAGTCTGCGTATTAACGCTCAGCTCCTATGCGATTTGGCCAATTGAATAGGGCTCTATATAAGCACATAGCATATTTTTTTAAGTTTTTTTAAGTAAGTTTTGAGTTAGTGAAGACCTTGATGTTCACTAACTCAAAACTTATGTAAAAAAATATGCTATGTGCTTATATAGAGCCCTATTCAATTGGCCAAATCGCATTTGAATGAGGCCCAATGTATTTAAGACTAAAGTGTTTGAGAATACTTCACAGTGACAAATATTAGTATTTATGTCCCATAAAATTGTACACAAACATTTTACCCTTTGGTAAATATGGCCCTAGGTGTTCTCATCTTCTCATGGTATGTAGATTTCCATTCAAAAGTCAACAATAAATATGTCTTTATATATACTTTCTGGAGAGTAATCTACAATCTTCCCTTTAATTTAAGTAAAATAATGTGAATTCAGTGCACTTGATTGTAAGTTAACATGAAAAAAAGTATATATACAAAAAAAAAATCTATCTAGCATACTCACATTTTAGCATTTTTACAGCTACTTTCATGGATGACTGGGGATGTCCTAGTCCATGGGCTGTAGCTTCAACCACCCTACCAAATGCACCAGAGCCCAGAGTTCGACCTGAAAAGAAGAAACATCATAAACTAAATTGAAATAAAATGTAATCAATTAAGTATATATATATACAGTATATCATCAATAGTACATTTATAAGCCCATCTGAAAGTCTAAAATAAGTTTAAAACATTTCCTGCTCAGGTTTCCCAGAAATACAGTCATTCTACTGCATTTTGGTGGGACTGGGAGGTGACATGCAGATGAGATATAATGTATCAATTTATCTTTGAATCTTTGAGCCATGTATAAAATGGTAATTTTGGATTCAAAGAGTAAGGTACATTGTATCTCGTCTGTATGTCCCTGCCCAGTCCCACCAGAATTCAGTACAATGACTGCATTTCTGGGAAACCTGAGCAGGAAATAAGGCCTCCATTCAATTGATCTTTCAGGAGATCCCGAGGCCCGTAAGTGAGGTCGTGAGCTATTTTGCTCTACAATTGGCGTCTTTTTGCGGACTCGGAACGGCTTCCGATTTACGAGCTTTAAAAAATGGCGATGGTTAAACTCATAACTTACAGCCTCCAGAAGCCTTTGATCTGTCACTTTCGCATGGCTAAAATCGCAAATCGCTATTCAATTGCTCACTTTCCCCGAGCCCGCAAATGTTTTCACACTGTATATGGCAATTGAAGGAGCAATCCTATGAGTTCTAGGGAGGACCCGCAAGGGGGTTATACACCTATTCATAGCACTGTAAATGCATATACAAAATGAATACTGTACTGTAAATAACGGGGAAAGCGTTGAAAGACATTATTATTAATTTCACAACAGTCTGAAGCTCGCAAACGGGCAGGAAATAAATTATATTTTTATGTGTCATTTCAGGGTTAAATCAATCTTGGGTATCAATGAGTTAATAAATATGAGGCCACCAATATGGACTAGAACAGCATTGGCATTCATTTTAATAATCCTTTATTTTGCTGGTTTGCAAGTCTGATCGCATATCGGACCCCGAACCTAATTGATTGACATGTAACCTCCATGTTTTACTGCCGTAATGATGACAGTCTAATTTTCTATTGGCTGATTCAAAATGAGCAGTTACGGGCTTGCTGAATTGATCCAGTTCCTGCCCTGAACTGCTACAACCCAGTACATGTATTACAGTTTTGGCTTGGGGCACGCAACTTGCGGCCTTGAGCAATTGAATTGCATCACAATCAGAGACGAACAGGAGCCCGCAAAAATACTTGCAGACATTCGGCCGTCTGCTATCGATTTGCGGGCATGGAATTGAATATGGCCCCAAGTTTTTAACTTATATTTCGACTTTCAGATGGGCTTATAAATGTACTATTCATGTTCTGTACCCTGATCTCCATTATCTTTATATTTTCCCTCCTCTCTCAGATATCACTGATAGATAACATAACCATGGCCGCTCACACTCCATGTTATCAGGAAGAGTTGCAGCCTGGCAATATAGAACCTCCTACACAAACTTTCAGTTTTAATATTTTCTCTAAAAATGTTTTTAAGCTCATAGCTTACACAGCTGTTAATTTGTTACATTCACCAATGTGATAGTTTCCTGACATATCAGTTATGAATACAATTCATTTTTGATGGTTCTCTATGTTTATTCACTTGTATCTATATATATTTGACAGACCTGTAATTTTAAACAAAAAATAAAAGAAATATTCAAAGTAATGACAAATAAACATTCAAAAATGGTACTCAAATAGAGCAAAAACCTGTGCTAAAAAATGCAAAGCAGAAGGGCAGAGACATGACGTGCCGCCAATGTTCTGGACTTATGTCTTGTTTTTGCGTTATGTAATAAAAACTTGGCAATATTGGTCAGAATTATGATCTGAAACAGACCACATTAATTTAAGCAGATTGAACTGGCTTAAGGAGATTTCTGCTGATCGCTGCATAAAATCTAAACTTTCTCCAAGTTTTCGGAAGAAAGCTGATGCTGAGCTATTGCATCCAGTTTGGAACGGATTTGCATATGCTGAAAAATGTATGTTGTTTTAGAACATAAGTGACAACAAGACAGCCGAGCTGCAGCAAGGAAATATTTATATACCGCCTTCAGATATGATGTTTTATAGTCTCCAATTTGTTCTATATTATTACAGACAACAAAAACTGAAAGCAGCTCTTGGTTTTGTTTTCATGGAAATGAAAGGCCGTCTGTACAGGAGGAAATGGAGGTTCTACATTTCTGAGAGCTTACCATCTAAGAGGTAATTGGGGTGCTAGGCACATGAGATGATGGTACTGCTCATCTGAGAGCTTACCATCTAAGAGGTAATTGGGGTGCTAGGCACATGAGATGAAGTTTCTACTCTTCTGAGAGCTTACCATCTAAGAGGTAATTGGGGTGCTAGGCACATGAGATGATTGTACTGCTCTTCTGAGAGCTTACCATCTGAGAGGTAATTGGGGTGCTAGGCACATGAGATGAAGGTTCTTCTCTTCTGAGAGCTTACCATCTAAGAGGTAATTGGGGTGCTAGGCACATGAGATGAAGGTTCTACTCTTCTGAGAGCTTACCATCTAAGAGGTAATTGGGGTGCTAGGCACATGAGATGAAGGTTCTACTCTTCTGAGAGCTTACCATCTAAGAGGTAATTGGGGTGCTAGGCACATGAGATGATGGTACTGCTCTTCTGAGAGCTTACCATCTAAGAGTTAATTGGGGTGCTAGGCACATGAGATGATGGTTCTGCTCTTCTGAGAGCTTACCATCTGAGAGGTAATTGGGGTGCTAGGCACATGAGATGATCGTTCTGCTCTTCTGAGAGCTTACCATCTGAGAGGTAATTGGGGTGCTAGGCACATGAGATGATGCTTCTGCTTTTCTGAGAGCTTACCATCTGAGAGGTAATTGGGGTGCTAGGCACATGAGATGATGCTTCTGCTTTTCTGAGAGCTTACCATCTAAGAGGCAATTTGGGTGCAAGGAACATGAGATTAAGGTTCTGCTCTTCTGAGAGCTTACCATCTAAGAGGTAATTGGGGTGCTAGGCACATGAGATGATGGTTCGGCTTTTCTGAGAGCTTGCCATCTAAGAGGTAATTGGGGTGCTAGGCACATGAGATGATGGTTCTGCTCTTCTGAGAGCTTACCATCTAAGAGGCAATTCGGGTGCAAGGAACATGAGATGAAGGTTCTGCTCTTCTGAGAGCTTACCATCTAAAAGGTAATTGGGGTGCTAGGCACATGAGATGAGAGGACTGCTCGATGAAGGGAGAGATAAGCATAATAAATAGTCTTGTCTAGAATGTAGGTTTGCGGATTTAAAGAGCTAAGCTGTATCCTTCTCTAAACATTAGGTTCTCCTCTAGTCTTCAGATATAAAAATATTCTCTGTAAATACACCTAACCCTGAGTTAGGCAATTCCAAAAAGTGGTAACAGTAGCAGGAAAAGTCCTGTAGCCAGTGCCGGATCTACCTTTTTGTAGCCCCTAGGCAGTGAAGTGAAGGAGCCGCTGGGAGTGAGTATGCAATGTATGCACTGACCCATTTTTGCCTTTTCTATGAGTGTATGTTCATTTTCCGGGTATAGCTCTCTTGTTCTAGGTGGTTATCCCAAGTAGCCACTCTATGAACTGCAGCATTTACATTTTTTAAGTCAGGAACCTTTTTTTCCACAGGGAAGTGCCCCTAGGCGACTGCCTAGTTGGCCTAATGGATAATCCAGCCATAGTATGAGTGCTGCAAACCATGGGTAGAGCACAGGGGGCGTCTTGGAGTATGACGAGTGAGTGGTTTTAACTTTTCAGGAAACAGTACACCAGAGTTGGGACTGGCAAAGGGGAACAGCAGATGATGAACCCTGTATGAGGTAGATATTGACCTGAAATAGATATCTGGCATCCTTAGACACAAAGGGCCCTATTCAACTGACCAAACCGCAATTACATAACCTTGTAAATTATACGGATATTCAACTGGATACATTTAGTTATTTGCATTCAAATTGTGAGTTACAGGCTCAAAAGCACTACGGCTTGTCAAAACTCTGTCCTATCACCTCCATTGATTTTTCAAACCCATAAATGTTACCAGTGTTAAAAACGCGAAATGGATTTTCGATTACAAACGTTCATGTAGCCTGCAATTGCCTTCAAACCTGTAAATGGCAAATGTATCAAAACATTCTATGAGTACTAGATAGGACTCGCAAGTGGGTAAAACACCTGTTTTTAACACTGCAAAAGCAAATAAACACACATTACTGTACTTAAAAATACTGTGAAAGCAAATGAAAGGCATTAGGATTACTTGCACAACAGTCTCAAGCTCGCAAATCTGCAATAGAAAAGTTTTTCTTTTTGTTGTATTTCCTTGTTAGATCGATCCCAGGATTCAATGAGTCTCATTTACTACAGGCTTGCTTAAATATTGTCAGATCATATGATCACATCCCTAAAAGCTTACAAACAGAGGCATGAGTTGCGTAATTGCGGGCTTGAGTCAATTGAATACATCTAGATATTTAGAAACATTTTGGGCCTCATTCAATTGCAATTTGGCCAATTGAATAGGGGTCTAAATAAGCACATAACATAATTTTTTTTTAAAGTTTTTAGTTAGTAAACATCTATCCAAAAGCAAGGTTTTCACTAACTAAAAACTTATTTAAAAAAAATATGTTATGTGCTTATTTAGAGCCCTATTCAATTGGCCAAATCTCAATTGAATGAGGGCCTTTGTCTCCCAGGCAAAATGTCAGATTCCATGGGCCTCATTCAATTGTGATTTGGCCAATTGAATAGGGTTCTAAATAAGCACATAGCATATTTTTTTTAAAGAAGTTTTTAGTTAGTAAACATCTATTCAAAAGCAAGTTTTTCACTACCTAAAAACTTCTTTAAAAAAATATGCTATGTGCTTATTTAGAGCCCTATTCAATTGGCCAAATCGCAATTGAATGAGGCTTCATGTAATTATGGGCTTGCAATTGAATAGGGCCCAAACTCTTTAGCCAAACCCAGGATGCACTAGTGCATGTACATCTGTATCCCTGTCCCCATGTTGCTCCACCAGTGTAGGTCTAACAAATCATGTCTACTTCATTAACACTGCACTAATTCTAATATATATATATAGTACATAGTTACATAGTAATTGAGGTTGAAAAAAGACTTTCAGTCCATCAAGTTCAACCTTTTAAGATCTCCTCTGATCTGCAATATGCGGATTAGTTGTTAATTAATTGAATCCAGAGGAACGCAAACAGAAAAAACCCAGTGAACCTTAGCCAATCGTCTCAAAGGGGAAAAAAAATGAATTTCTTCCTGACCCCAGATACTGGCGATCAGGTTCCTCCCTGGATTAATACTCTCTCTCTAATTAGAAATAAATCCAGTCCTCTTTTAAAGTTATCTATCGAATCCGCTGTCACCACCTCCTTTGGTAGAGAATTCCACAGATTAACCACCCTTACTGTGAAGAACCCTTTTCTTTCTTTAAGGCGGAATCTTTTTACTTCATCAGTGGATGATTAAAGTAAACTCCCCGCTATCCGGCACACACGGGGACTCCCTATTGCTGTATAAGTGTAGTTGATAGTTAATCGGGAGTCCCCGAACTTAAGGGTCTAAACGACCCTCAACCCCCCCCAAAAAAAACCTCAAAATGCCTTTAAAATGGCAATAGCAGTCTCGAACTGCCGAATAGTGCCGGTTATGCCGGTTTAGCGGGAGTATTTTTTCAATGGGGAATTGGTGCCGGTGCCGGTTGCTTGAGAGTCCCGGTTAGTTGGGTGCCGGATAACCGGGATTCTACTGTATTATATTCTGGTCGCGGCGGAAAAAAGAGGAATGAACAGATTCTGGGACTTAGTCATAGATTAATAGTGAATGTGCATGTAGTTAAAAATGTATTCTCTACAAATACAGTAAGTGCAAAACTAAATTTAATTGGTATTACCAGAGATGTGAATGTTCTGTCTACAAAATATAATATTACTGGGAAATTGCCCGTCAAAAATGACGGGACTAAAATTGTAAGGCTGGCAATGCTGTTTGCCACACAATGTGAGGCTTTTGGTCCTCTGAGCACCTTTGGCACTCATTGCGAGCCTCTCCCCCCATGTACTTCAAGTTTCCTGCTTTGCACTGATCACCTTCATTGCAAGCCTCTCCCGCTCGCGGTGCTCATCTTGAGCCCCACGATAAGCACCTTCGGCTCATTGCGAGCCTTTCCTCTCGCCTACTGTACGGGCCGCTCATTGCAGGGTTCGTTAACCTGCACGTTTTGTGCTTGGGAATGCCATGTGTCTCTTTCCAGTATCTCCCCCCGTCCGTTCCCTGTGTCTTTCTCCTCTGTGTGTGTGCGCTGAAGGTTTGCGTGGCGCGCTGTGACTGTCGTTGGCTTTATTTTCAAAGTCCTGCGTGCCTGCCGTTGTTGGTGTGTTAGTGTGATCGCTGTGCTGTATTTACTAAGTCCTGCTCGCCTAGTGCATCGTATGTTTTGTAAGTTTTGTAAGCCTTGCGTTGCTGAGCCTCGTTTTCATGCCGTATCTGAAATTTCGCCTTTTTTGTCTAGCATTTTTTTCATTGCTTTGGCGATTTTTGAGTGACGAAAAAGGCCAAATATGGGCGTAATTCACTTGCAACCTCACTCCCAGGCTTTCCGTGTCTCCCCCTGTGCTGTGTGTGAGTGTGTTATAATTTGTTGTACATGATTTCTTTTTTTTGTGGGTTTTTAGAGTTATGCGCTTGAACAGCGCTGTCTAAGTACTGCGCCGCTGGCTGCAATGAGCTTTTTTTGCGCTCATAGCAGCGTAAGTACTGCGCCGCTGGCGAGACACGTTTTGCGAAGGACGCAACTGTGTTGCCAACATCGCAATCATCCCCAACCCTGATAACTATATATGTGATACAGTAACACACCAGTAAACAAGTTTGACATGCTTTTTAAATAATAAAGCAAATAAAACTAAAATTTTCTTTAAATACAAACCCAGCTGCCATTTGTACTAGCCAGCCAGACACCGGTAACCACTTCCTACTTGCACAATAGGGTTATTAGGAAATGTACAGTGAAGACATATATTGCAACACAGGGATAAGACATCGTGCAAAGGTTTAAATATAACATAATGAGTCATTTTATATTAAATGGATTCTTACAACAAAAACTGCTACTATTTGAACCATGTGGGCATGTGGATTCTTCCATACTTGGGATTTCTGTTTTTAAAATGGTTGAAAAATGCACCTTATACCTTATCACTTTATAGTAGTATCTGGTGATGCCCCTTCTATAGTTGCCAATTTAAACTTAAAGGGAAGCTGCAATATGACAAACATATGTTTGGATATTTTGAGTCGGTTTAGGACAATACTTAGGCAGACAAATGTCATAAAGCTATTTTTTTATTTAAAAAAATATATATTTTGGTGTCTTTGATGGTCCCAGAAAACATCTATGATTTTTCTGTGAAGGCTGCCTTTATTAGATGTGTATTTACATTTCTGCTGCTAGACGTGCATTTCTGCTTCTGAGCATGTGCAGGGAAGTGTGCAGGTGTCAAATACCAAAACATCTATTTATATAACAATAATCCTTTCAATCTCCCTCATCTTTAACAACAACAAGCCGTTGGACTCCAAGCTATCAGGTATTGAACAAGTCAGATAAAATGCAAATGTTCTATACACAAAGAGCCTCATTCAATTGAGGCTTTCGGGAGATCCGGGTTTGGAAATGGAGCCCGCAAGTTATTTTGCTATCCAATTGGAGTCAGTTTGTGGCTCCAATTGAGTTAAGGGCTCCGAGCTGCGATTTATAGCGATTTTAAAAGTCGCAAGTTAATGCCCTCCAAGCCTTTGATCTTTCACTTTCACAAGGCTAAAATCGCAAATCGCCATTCAATTGCTCCGATTCCCCCCTCGCTAACCACTCCGTCAAGCCCGCAAATATCTAACCACAAGTTAATGGTATCAAGGAGGTCTCGCAAAGGGCTTAATGACAAATCGGAGCACTTTAAAAGCAAATAAAAAAGCAAAACTGTACTTTTATTAAGAGTGAAAGTGATGTTAGGTCTTAGAATTAATAGCACAACATTCTTCAATACTTTATTTCATGTTCAATTTTCGTTTTATATCGATCACGGCAATCAATGTGAAGTCCTACGGGCTTAAACCTCAAAGTCCAACGGGCTTGGAGGTTGAGTTACGGGCTTGCTCCTCTAGCATATTCAAGCCGGGAAATGCTACGTCCAGCAGCATGGTATTCCGGTTTTCGCAATAGGCCCCTTATTTACGGTCCCGGCCAATGAAATAGCATCGCAATCGCAGACGAACAGGAGCACGCAACTCAATCGCAGACATTCGGCTGTCTGCTATCGAGTTGCGAGCCCTGAATTGAATGAGGCTCAAACGCTGCAAAAACTTATCTGGTTATGGTTTTAATTACATGGCTTACCTAGATCATAATGTTCGTTGTTTATTACAAGCTTCACAAATGGGCATATTTTTTTCACAATCAATTGCCAGAAAACTGAAGAAATTTTGCAAACTCCAGGGTAAGTTTTTTTAATGTTTTTTTGGGGATTTTTCATGCAAAAAACTGTTTGCATACACTGCTCATTCTCCTCTATCAGATGCATTCATAATCCATGACATTTCTATATGCCTTTAATGAGAAATCCAGCGACATATATAGATGTTGTGCTTCTGAAGTTAGCGTCCTGTTGTCAAATGGTCACTAAAGTCACAAATTAATATTCCATGAATTAAAATGAGGACGTTTTTAAACACTACCAAAAATATTTTCTTTGCAGAAATATAAGTGATGTATGGGTTAAAATGTGTTCTTTTAATTCATGTAGAAGCTGCTTTTGGACTACTCCCTGGATCTTTTTTTTTTTTTTATGGTTCGGCCACTAGACTAAATAATTGATTTTTCCATAGTACTAAAAAACTTGACTGCTGCAGTGCATTTACGCACCCTAATGGAACCTATTTTGAGTTAGTCAGAAAAAGATCCTTATTTAGTTCCAAAAGCAGTTTGTACAGGAATTAAACCATTACTGCACTCAATTTCATGTAATGCAAACCTATTTTAAATGTTTTGTTATGTATTTAAAAGAACATATTCTAAAAGATGCAAGTTTTTTATTCCAAAATAAATTGCGAAAAATGACTGATCTTATATGAAAAGTTCATTCTAAACAAAAGTTACTCTTAAATGAAACACCTATCAAAGTTCGCATATTCATGTAAAAGCTACATCTTTTGTCTTTTATTGCTGCAAGACATCTGTACGAACAAGAAAACATCAAGACATCTGAACTTGAAGAAAAATGCAGAAAAAAAGCAAAAGTACGTAACTGCTATAATGTAGAACTGCAGCTGCAGTTTGGCTTTGTCTTGATCAGCTCCGATTTCTAAATGACAGTAACAGCAGTAGAACATGGAGCGGTAACTAATATGCAAGCCATATAACATAACTTATAATACATATGGCTAATCTTATGGGTGCTCTTTCACATCTTAAATTCACTGAAACACAAGCTGAAAGATTTTACTTATACAGCGTCAGTAGCAAAAACTGATATTAAAATAGAAGTTCCCGCTCGCCACAGAGATGGGGCAATAACTGGCAGACTAGGCAGGTTCCATAACTTTTACATCAACAGTTTATCTTCTCTAGCATTGGTCTCTAATATAAAAGAAACTTAATCTTAGGTGGATCTTGCCATTAGTGGTTGATACTTATAATGAATCCTTTATGCCAGCGTTAACCAATTTTTTAAGTGTGTTGAGGGCATTTTTCTGTACGTTGTTTATCAAACTGTAATGCCTTGTGCCTAGAGCTAGAGAATGGAGGGCCCTGGTGCAAAAAAAAAGTTTTGGGCCACCCTCTGGGCCCATTGCTTTCTCACATCTTCCCTGATACACATACCCAGCGTGCCGAATTGCCCCCAACTGCCACCTCTTGGTGCTTCAGTAGAAATGCCTTTTAATTAAACAGGCACACATTAATTTCAGACAGGGGGAAGTGCAGCCAAGGGGGCTGTGGCGGGTTGGGCCAGGGTGGGCTCCACAGGAGGCGCCTACACTACAGAAAAAAAAATAATCGTGGAAAAAAAGTTACACAGCACTGCCCCCCTCAGAGGAGGGCCCTGGTGCACTGCACCACCTGCACCACTTGTAGATCCACCCCTGTCTTATGCTTTAATGGAGTATAGCATGTACAATTGTAAAATACACTTTGTTTGTGAAGTATGTAACATTAGCAGCCGCGTAAGAAATAACCATAAAAACATTTTGAAGAATAACGTCCGACTCTGTATATATATAAAATAATTAATCTTTGCATTTGTTTAATCCCTTCCTGAGAGCTGGAACATGAAGGGTATAGTTATTATCTATCAGTAGAAGGAGGGTGAGAAAGTAGGGAAGAGGGAGAAATAAGGAGGATTTGTTAGATAATTGGATGTCACTGGCACTGACACCGATCCCTTCCCTTCTCATGCTTAGAAGTAGTTAGCTTGCATCACTGATTGTAAGTATCATGATTGCTTCCAGGATCCAGCAGAGGCATCAATATTTTTCTAATTAAAAAATAGTTTTAAGGTTTTTTTCTCTGCCTAATTTTGCTTTCATTAAATATATATACACATATACATGTCTGTGGATCACCGGAAAGAATATTGTGGACTACAGTTTGGGAACCTCTGCTCCATGCAACTCAATACTGGAGACTTATTTCAAATTAACCACTGGAGGGCACTGGTTGCCTTGTCTATTTCTCATGAAAACCTTATCAGTAAAATATGTTGTTGTGAGGCCCTAGTTTTCCTTCTAGTCCATTCCTACATACAAAAGACTCCAATTACTATCAATGTACTAAACATAGAGGAAGACAAATGGCTCCTGTAGTACCATCATTTCAGTATGCTATATTGAAAAACTACACTTGATATTGGGCAAATGCTTTTAGACAGTAAACTAAAAATACAGATCCTATTGTCTGCATCTCTGCTGTAACAGAAGCCACCATGTTGGTTTCTATTCATCTGCTTCTGTCCTGTTATCAAGTTTTGTTATACAAAAGCCCATAGTGGTGCTGTAAACTACAATTTGGGGATTTCAGTTCTTTAAATTACCTTCTGTAGAACCAATCATTAAATCGTTCATTATCTTTTATATGTAATTATGCTGCAGTAGAGTGTACTATTTTGGTTTCTGCCTATCTACTTCCACAGTTGGGAGGAGGCTTTAAATGCAGAGGAAGAATCTGCTACCAGAGGGGGAGCTAGTGAATAGAGGGTCTTGGTGCAACATAAAATTTGGGCCCCCCCTCCTTTGCCAACTCATTATATGTTATATATATATAAATATATATATAGAGAGAGAGAGAGAGAGAGAGAGAGAGAGAGAAAGAGAAACATAGTTTATATATATATATATATATATATATATATATATATATATATATATAACTATGTTTCTCTCTCTCTCCATATATATATATATATATATATATATATATATATATATATATATATATATATATATATATATATATGGAGAGAGAGAGAAACATAGTTATATATATATATATATATATATATATATATATATATATATATATATATATACACACACACATATATGTCTCTCTCCCATGCAGGGAATGCTGAATTTACATCACTTGAGTGCGATTTCATTCAGAATTCCCTGCCCCAGCCAGTAGATGGCGCTGGTATGGAAGGCAATGTAGTGCGAGGGCTGGGGAGAACAAGAGAGCCCAACTTGGGACCAGCAGGGACCTGGGTGGAGAGGCCAGGGTGGATTGGCAACTATAAAATATATACATAAATAAAAAAGGAGTGCATGGGGCAGCACCGGGGTCCCCCCAGAGAAGGGCCCCGGTGTATTGCACCAGTTGCACTGGCGATAGATGTGTCCCTGTCTGCTACAATGGAATAGCATTAGCTAAAATTGCCAGAGCTTTAATTATGACAGCTCATTAGTTTATAAGCACACACACCCTTGAAAGAGCAGCGGAAAGAAGCAATTTAGCAAAGAAAACTGAACCACATAGTGAAAAATAATTCCATGCACAAGTTCAATATTTAATGCATGTGGTTTATTTATTTTTTGCCTGCATTCTAAAAAACATTAAGGGTAATTAAGGGTGATTTTATAGCCCAGTTCAACAAAATGTATATATAAAATTAAAAAAAAACACATTAATTTAATTTATAATTTAGGTGGGAGATTTTTTGTTGTTGATTCTCATGTGGCAGCCATATGTTTTCTCCATATTGCTAGAAAGATTTTTTTTTGTACATATAGATCAATGCTCAGTTCTTCTTTATTTTACAATATTAATTATGAAGTTTCTAAGTTGCAACAATATTTAACAATATTCTTGAGAAACTGGGCATAAATAAATAAAAATAACATATTTGTAATGTTAAATGATTCATACGCCCCAAGTGAATTTCAGTGTTTTTGATCCTTAATGGGTACGTCAGTGTCTGAGTCATGATGAATGGTCCACATGTGTTCAAGTAGGAGTATCTCTAAAGAGATTCTTCAACATGTGTTAATGGGTAGAGGGTGTGTTCCCAAACTGGTATACTATGTCACTGATACAAAATAAATGTATAAATACTTAGATAATTAAGTCATGCTGGACTGATTACTGGTTGCTCTGCAATGGTTAATCTAAACAGTATTAATACACTTTCTTCCAGTTACTCCCACTTACTCAAAGTGAACAGCCCAGATTTCTTTTGAAAAGATTTTTAAGGGACATATTGCAGTCGTCAATTTTTTGACTTTGTTACTGATCTGCAATAAAATCAGTATTTGAACACAGTTAATGCAGCTTGTAAAGCTTACATTTGAATTTAGTGTTTTAGAGAGTAGCAGATCTGTTTCTTTCCACCCCTCTATTAATTAACCTAAACGTCTCTCTACATCGTTCTAGTGGTCATTGCAAGGAAGGCGGCTGATAATACATAAGGATAGCCTCCCAGCAAAATAGCTATCCAAGATGGTAGTTCACTTGACACAATATAAGATTTTCTCAAAAATGTATTCACCAGCATGACTTCTTCTTATCTTGTTAGTTTGTGATATATTTCAAAAACATGCAAAGTTTTTGCCAAACACAGTAGTCCTTTAATCAAGATAAACATGGTACCCGTCTTCTGTTATAGATACCCATCCTAAACTAAAATCCAGTGTCATTTTTATATCCACATAAAGACAGAATGTGAATATATAAGACTTCATAGGTTTTAGCCAATCTTTTGGAATTAAATCCAAGGTATCAAAACAATTAATGACTCAAATTTGACTGAAAGGATAGTCAAAATAGAAATACTTTTATTAAAAGGTATTTCTATTTTGATTGTATTCTTTCAGTCAAATTTGAGTCAGAATGTGAATATATTAGAAAGTCACCAACACAAGTTATCCAAAGGGACTGCATATACTTAATCTACTGTTTCCCCAATATATTATAACTCACAGTGTGTTTTATGATGTTACCTAAAATGAGCTTGTCTCTGGATAGCTCCCAGCTGGAGTCATATGGCAGTTGCAGTGGGTCCACATATATGTATTCATGGCCATCAGAGCTCACTGACTCAATAACTTTCCATCGAATTTCATAACGTGGTTTCTGAAGGGTAAAAATCAATGGGACAATCATTAATCCACCAAAGCACAAACACAAACTCTGAAATATGGCTAATAATGTTAATGCCAAAAGGTTTTTATATATAATATGCTTACTTTAGGTAATAATATTTCAATCTAATGTTGCCGAAACAAGTATTCAATAATCAAACATTATTGTACATTTCCTTTGCTCTTATTGGTTACATATAAATGCGTGTAGTAGTGGCACTTGTGGGATAGAGGGCACCAATCCAAAATAATTTGGAGCCCCCATTGCAAATTCGTTATAAAAATGCCTGCATATAATAATAAAAAGTCAACAAAGCATGAAGTTGTTGGAGGTGAGGCGTGCCTCAGTCACAGTTTACCCAGGACAGTGTCTCCCAAGCGGTGTTCGGTGGAACCATAGAGTTCCACTTTTTGTTTCCAAGGCCACCATTGGAACATTAACCCAAACTGATTCACTATTATCTTTCGTAAAAGAGTGAAAATAAATATGATTCATATTAAAGCCATGGAGATCTACTGACCCATGTTGGAGCCATATGTGTCCATCTTGGAGAACATAATATGTAGGGTTCTTGAGTATGCCAAAGGCATGCAGTGCCATGGAATATGCACAGAAATGTCTATATCCAGAGAATATTCTGTCTATAAGTCTACCTGGCACTTTCTGACTTACTGCATACTTACATAGGCACATATACACTTATGATTTTCTATATGATTGAAATATAGCAATAGGAAATTATGAGCGATGACTGGGTTGCTAAGGGCACAGAAGTTGGAACATGCCTTGGGGGAGCATAAAAACTAAAAACACCCCTCCTGTCCAGGGGCAAAGGGGCAGGGGCCCCCCCAAAAAATATCAATCACTTTAACATTGTATTTTACATTTATATAGATAATCCAATTTAATTATATCTATTTATCAGCTTTCATGACTTCTTTCAGATGATTTTGTTAAAAATATGTATCTATCACTTTAAATTAACTCTTTGTGTGGCTGACCCCTTGCCCAGTCACGTCTCTCCCTAGTGCTATTATATTAAAGTGTGTGAGCGTTCAGCTCTAACTTTCTTCTTCAGTGTGTACAAATGCAGTGTTTAATTAAATGTATCAATTCTCCTGACTGGCAGCTTCCAGCATCAACCAATCAGTGCCAGAGGCTGCCTTGTCGCTAAGAACATCCCCTCTGACCGTTCCTTCTGAGCGCCAACAAGCCTAAAAAGCCCCTGATTACAGACCCTTCCCACTCTGTTCCCGCTTTTTTGCCTGACTGATCCTCCCTGACTGTACCCTGATCTACCCAACCTCAAAGTAAGTTTGCACAACACTACACTAGACCCCTAGTCTAAATAAACGCAGGGCCCCACACTACTGCCCCCCATCTACCCCATCCAGCCCTCTGATGCCCTGCACTGCCCCATCTACCCCCTCCTGCCCTCTGATGCCATACACTGCCCCTATTTACCTCCTCCTGCCCTACACTGCCCACATCTAGGCCCTGCTACCTCCTCCTGGCCTCTTATGCCCCCATCTACCCCCTCCTTGCCCTACACTGCCCCTATCTACATCCCAATGCCCCCTCCTGCCCTACACTGCCCCCATCTAGGCTTTGCTACCCCCTCCTGCCCTACACTGTCCACATCTAGACCCCGCTACCCCCTCCATGCCCTACACTGCCCCCATCAAGGCCCCCTACGACCTCCTGCCCTACACTGCCCCCATCTAGGCCCCGAAGCCCCCTTCTGCCCTACACTGCCACTATCTAGGCCCCGCTACCCCTCCTACCCTCTGGTGCCTCCAGCTACCCCCTCCTCCCCTCTGATGCCCCCATCTTACCCCTCTTGCTCTACACTGCCCCCATCTAGGCCCCGCTACCCCCTCCTGCTTTACACTGCCCCCATCTAGGCCCCGCTACCACCTCTTGGCCCTACACTGCCCCCATCTAGGTCCCACTACCCCCTCCTGCCCTACACTGCCCACCATCTAGGCCCTCCTATGACCTCCTGCCCTACACTGCCCCATCTAGGCCCGAAGCCCCCTTCTGCCCTACATTGCCACTATCTAGGCCCCGCTAGCCCTCATGCCGTCTGGTGCCTCCATCTACCCCCTCCTCCCCTCTGATGCCCCCATCTAACCCCTCTTGCTCTACACTGCCCCCATCTAGGCCCCGCTACCCCCTCCTGCCCTACACTGCCCCATCTAGGTACCGATGCCCCCTCCCGCCCTACACTGCCCCTATCTAGACCCCGCTACCCCCTCCTGCGCTCTGATGCCCCTATCTACCCCCTCCTGCCCCCTGATGCCCCCATCTACCCCCTCCTGCTTTACACTGCCCCCATCTAGGTCCCACTACCCCCTCTTGGCCCTACACTGCCCCCATCTAGGTCCCACTACCCCCTCCGGCCCTACACTGCCCCCCATCTAGGCCCCACTACCCCCTCTTGCCCTACACTGCTCCCATCTACTCTTCCGCCCCCTCCTTTCCCTGTGTCTCTCCCCCCTCTTCCTCCCATTTCCCCATCCCCCCCCTTTCCGCCTACCTCCTTTATCCCCTTATCTTCCTCTTCCTCCTCCATTTCCCCTTATCCTCCTCCTCCCCCCTTTCCCTCCCCCTCTTCCCTCCTTCTTTCCCCCTTATCTTCCTCCTACTCCCTTTCCACCTCTCCCTACAATGCCCGCAACCCTCTCCCTACAATGACCCTCCCTCCCTACTATCTATCTACCCCCTGCCCTACACTAACCCCATCTAGGCCCCGCTACCCCCTCCTGGCCTCTGATGCCCCCATCTACCCCCTCCTGCCCTGTGATGCCCCCATCTACCCCCTCCTTGCCCTAAACTGCCCCCATCTAGACCCAAATGCCCCCTTCTGCCCTACACTGCCCCCATCTAGGCCCTGCTACCCCCTCTTGCTCTACACTGCCCCCATCAAGGCCCCGCTACACCCTCCTTGCCCTACACTGCCCCAATCTAGGCCCCACTACCTCCTCATGCCCTACACTGCCCCCATTTAGGCCCCGCGAAGCCCCCTTCTGCCCTACACTGCCCCCATCTTGGCACGCTACCCCCTCCTGCCCTCTGATGCCCCCATCTACCCCCTCCTGCCCTACACTGCCCCCCATCTAAGCCCCACTACTCCCTCCTGCCATAGACTACCCCCATCTACTCTTCCCCCCTGCTTCCCTCCCCTGTGTCTCTCCCCCCTCTTCCCCCCTTTCTGCCTTCCTCCTTTTATCCCCTTGTCTTCCTCTTCCTCCTCCTCCTCAATTTCCCCTTATCCTCAACTGTTGTTGAGTGTCATTGCATTCATGCACAAGAGAAATGTTGTTATTAGCCTGAATCCCAAGATTCTAGAATTTTTGAACAGTATTAAAAAATCAATAGGTGGGGGTCTATTTCAATGGGTGGGGCAAGTATAAGGTCATTGGGTGGGGCATATAAAGGTCAATATGACATCAGGAGGAGGAGTTTAAAATGGGTGGGGTCTGTGTATGGGGAGGAGCCACGTTTGGCTCTGGCGCCCCTCCAACTTGAAAGTTCACCAGCCGCTCCTGTCCTGCTCCTGTCATTACTTTAGTTTGGGAAACACTGGTCTAGGGCATGGCATAAACAAAGTATAACCCTGCACAGGTTTATACTGGATATTAAAAATTGGAATAATTCAACAAAATATTACCTTTTGCCACAGTATAATCAGAATTGTGAGGAAGATAATAACTAAAACGACCAGGGCGAGAATAGCAGATATGAGGACTACCTTGAAGGATAAAGCTGAAATATAAAATGAATAAAAAAAACAATTATGCAAACTAGGTACAAATATGACCATTTACATATAAATATATGTGTAGAAAGATAGAAAGAGATATAGACGATATATATAAATATTATTATTGTTTATTTGTAATGAGCCAACATATTCTGCAGCGCTATACATAAGTTGTGATCAGGGCAAAACAATATTAACAAATTGCAAACGATGCAGGCCCCTGTCTTTGAGCTTAGAATCCAGCGTCCATAGTGCTTTCCCCAAAGCACCATGCAAGATTCAAAACTCACAGACTTATAATCTAAAGGTATATATATATATATATATATATATATATATATAGAGAGAGAGAGAGAGAGAGAGAGAGAGAGAGAGAGAGAAATAGATGAGATAAGCAGATGGATAGATAGATAGATAGATTTACTATGAACATATGTTAGCTAATCAATAAAAGATAACCTGCATGAGGTGTGTGTTTTTGCCTAGGCCCATGAGCACATTTTCAGGGGCAGCAGGCTGCCTGAAGATGCAGTGCAGCACACTGAAATATGTTTGTATATGCACAAAAATGTCTATATACAGTGATGTTTCTCTGTCTGTAATTGTACTTGACACTACTATATATATATACTAGCGAATTGCCCGTCAAAAAATGACGGCAATGAAATTGTAAGTGAGCTAAGGATGTTTGGTGTATATAATGTGGCTGATGTAGCGTCGTTCATTTTCTATGTCGTGCAAGTTTTTCGGAATATTTGTTTTCTTTGTCGTGCGAGTTTTTCGGAATATCCGTAGCTGTTTGGTGGGCCTTTTAGGAATATCCGTAGCTGTTTGGTGGTGTTTTGCATGTTTATGGTAGTGTTTTGCGTGTTTAGGGACCTTTAGCCTCGTTTTCGTTTTGTTCGGCGGCCATTTTTTCTCTCGCTTAGGTGATTTTCGGGTCTCTAAACTCCGAAAGTTGCGCGGGTTGCGTCCTTGTTTTCTAATCTCGTAGGTGTTTTTCGACATCTGTGTGTGCAGGTGACTATTACTGTGCATAATTATTAGGCAACTTAACAAAAAACAAATATATACCCATTTCAATTATTTATTTTTACCAGTGAAACCAATATAACATCTCAACATTCACAAATATACATTTCTGACATTCAAAAACAAAACAAAAACAAATCAGTGACCAATATAGCCACCTTTCTTTGCAAGGACACTCAAAAGCCTGCCATCCATGGATTCTGTCAGTGTTTTGATCTGTTCACCATCAACATTGCGTGCAGCAGCAACCACAGCCTCCCAGACACTGTTCAGAGAGGTGTACTGTTTTCCCTCCTTGTAAATCTGACATTTGATGATGGACCACAGGTTCTCAATGGGGTTCAGATCAGGTGAACAAGGAGGCCATGTCATTAGATATACCCTTTCTTGCCAGCCACGCTGTGGAGTACTTGGACGCGTGTGATGGAGCATTGTCCTGCATGAAAATCATGTTTTTCTTGAAGGATGCAGACTTCTTCCTGTACCACTGCTTGAAGAAGGTGTCTTCCAGGAACTGGCAGTAGGACTGGGAGTTGAGCTTGACTCCATCCTCAACCCGAAAAGGCCCCACAAGCTCATCTTTGATGATACCAGCCCAAACCAGTACTCCACCTCCACCTTGCTGGCGTCTGAGTCAGACTGGAGCTCTCTGCCCTTTACCAATCCAGCCACGGGCCCATCCATCTGGCCCATCAAGACTCACTCTCATTTCATCAGTCCATAAAACCTTAGAAAATCCGTCTTGAGATATTTCTTGGCCCAGTCTTGACGTTTCAGCTTGTGTGTCTTGTTCAGTGGTGGTGGTCTTTCAGCCTTTCTTACTTTGGCCATGTCTCTGAGTATTGCACACCTTGTGCTTTTGGGCACTCCAGTGATGTTGGCCATGTCTCTGAGTATTGCACACCTTGTGCTTTTGGGCACTCCAGTGATGTTGCAGCTCTGAAATATGGCCAAACTGGTGGCAAGTGGCATCGTGGCAGCTGCACGCTTGACTTTTCTCAGTTCATGGGCAGTTATTTAGCGCCTTGGTTTCTCCACACGCTTCTTGCGACCCTGTTGACTATTTTGAATGAAACGCTTGATTGTTCGATGATCACGCTTCAGAAGCTTTGCAATTTTAAGAGTGCTGCATCCCTCTGCAAGATATCTCACTATTTTTGACTTTTTTGAGTCTGTCAAGTCCTTCTTTTGACCCATTTTGCCAAAGGAAAGGAAGTTGCATAATAATTATGCACACCTGATATAGGGTGTTGATGTCATTAGACCACACCGCTTCTCATTACAGAGATGCACATCACCTAATATGCTTAATTGGTAGTAGGCTTTCGAGCCTATACAGCTTGGAGTAAGACAACATGCATAAAGAGGATGATGTGGTCAAAATACTCATTTGCCTAATAATTCTGCACTCCCTGTATGTGATATATACAGAAATATTTCAGATACAGAAAGAGGAAAGGAGAAG
Source organism: Discoglossus pictus (assembly GCA_027410445.1). Lineage (NCBI taxonomy): Eukaryota > Metazoa > Chordata > Amphibia > Anura > Alytidae > Discoglossus > Discoglossus pictus. The sequence continues at coordinate 46,741,537 of CM050167.1, read as the reverse complement.
CAGTAAATACGGTGTAGGGTGCACACATTTAAATGGCCAGCATAACATCTAAATATTCCAATAACCTGTACTGGAGGGATAGTATCCACTAAGCATAAAATACCTTTCAATCTACCCTACTACTTTATTTTGTAATTACATTCAGTTGCAAAAATGCTTGTTTTTAAATGGAGTTTTCAGTAATATTGTCATGTTGCTGAATTACGTTTACTCACAATGAGGCACAAGAGTGACATCTAGGTGGTGACTTCCAAGGATATTCTGGCCTGAGCAGCGCACTGCGAAAGAGTCTTCCATGCCTCTGAAGTGTATCACACTCTTCACATTGTACTGGCTGTGATTCTCCAGCTGCATGTAAGTGATATTCTTCTGAAAATCCATCTCTACTGAACTGTTCTCTAGATGTGTCCATGGCTCCCATCCCTTATTGTTGCATCTAGAGTATTTAAGAGATAATTGCAGTCAAGCAAGTTAAAGATAAATATTCACTATTTGATTTTAAAGGGCCACAGTACGGTGCTATTTACAGGTAGTTACAAGTATTCTATTACTTATAGTTTCAATATGTTATATTTTAAGAATACTTACATTGATGGTTGTAATTTCAGCCTTTCTTATTGTCCCTCCAAGCTCTGCTCATTATCTTGGTGTTAGTATCTAATCCAGTGATGGACAACTCACTTCTACAAGGGCTACCAATGGTCCAACAGTTCTGCCCATTTGATTATGTAGTTCGGTTTGCTCTAATTTAACTTTCCTGTGTTAGATTCACCCATTCTGATTGATCCACCTAGAGCTAGATCCACCCTAGACATGGACCTTGTTGGCCTCGCTAGATATACATTCAACCAAAAATACTAGTGATTGTCCAATTCACTACTCCCTATTGGTCCTATGTAATCTATTATACAGATGCCTCTGAGGGAATTAATGTTGCTCTACCAAATAATAATAAAGATTTTCCCTTGGGAGCACTCGAACCAAGGGAAGTATAATTAAAATATAACTTTTATTTACTCACATAAAAACATAAGTAATTTACTAACAGAAGATATATGCACCACACTTACAATAATATAGAGGGTCATATCTCCAGATAACAGCTTTTCATTTCCGCTATGTCAAGACTGAATACTTATATTTTAATTATACTTTCTTTGGTTCGAGTGGGCCCAAGTTTATAAATGGAAAATCTTTACTATAATTTGGTGGACTCGATAGAAATTCATCCTTGGCATTCATCACAGCTGATAAACTACAATATAGAAGACTGGGGGCCTCATTCAATTGCGATTTGGCCAATTGAATAAGGCCCTATATAAGCACAGAGCATTTTTTTTTACAGAGGTTTTTAGTTAGTGAAGACTTTGCTTTTGGATAGAAGTTCACTAACTAATAACTACTGTAAAAAAAATATGCTCTGTTCTTATATAGAGCCTTATTCAATTGGCCAAATTGCAATTGAATGAGGCCCAAGATCTAGTAAATATTCAGAAAGCTATACACACTAACCTTTTCATATCTCGGCAGATGAACCATGTAATTGCTGGCACAGGCATCCCTTTACCATAGCATGTCACAATTTGCTCACCACTGGCAGGGTGACTGTCGATTAGTGACTTTATTTCAGCTGGCACTGTACCAAGAGAATAAAACAATCACAGTCAATGTTTGGCAAAGTACTAGCAGGATTTGACCAAAGCAACTGCCCTTTATATACATTAGGGCAAATAGGACAATAGTTCTGCTCTTCTCATCATTGACATGGCGTGTCCATATTTCTTGTGCATTAGCTTAGAGGAGGTATCAGAGGGTGGTGGGGGCAGGCTCCTGCCTGATAGTTCATTATCATGCATTACTCACTCAAAGGCATCATTACATGCTCATTGGTTAAATCCCAAACTTTTATTTGCAAAACATGTGCAAGAAATATGCAAAGCCAATTGGGAAATATTGAAAATACAGTCAAATAAATTCTTAACAGAAGTAAGAATTAATATACTAGTGCTTATTATTATAATAATCATTTATTTATAAAGCTCCAACATATTCTGTATCTATAAGTACAGAGGATACGTAAGACAGACATGACAAAAGTTACTGTTCTTTTAAGAGTTTACATTCTAAGAGGGTTAAGGATATTAGAGACAAAAGGATGGGGGCTGATTGTTTATTATCAAGTGAGACAGCAAATGTTTATTGCTTTATTTATTATTATTAAGTATTTATAAGGTGACAACATTTTGAATAGTGCTATACAGTTGGGATGGTTACAATTTTAACCCAAACAATATGGAAGAATATTTGGGAAATTAAAAGAAAAAGAGGGCCTTGATAACTCACTCAAAACAGGAAGATAAGTTAGATTTTGGTGAGGAATTTTAGCAACATTCACTGAGTAAGAGATGGGTGAGGTGGGTTATGAATGCATCCTGTAGAAAAAAAAATGTGCGGGGGTGTTGTAGACACCCCCAGCAATGGCACTGCGCATATCGGGTACTTCATTAAAAAAATGTACCCAATATAAAAGCTGCTGATTGGCTAAAGGAAAGGAAAGTTTCTGAAATCATGTGACTTCCCACAGTAGGAAAGACTTCAAGTGCTAACTGAGCATGCCTGCACAATCCCCAGGCCACAACGATACAATGTATTACTTATGCTAATATTCCCTGGGAATTTCAGGGGGTGTCAACATTGAGAGAAAACTGTTTTCAAATGCAAGAAATTCAGCAAAATTCAGGCTAACGTTTTAATTTTTTCATGCAAACATTTTTTTTCAGACACTATAAATTCTCCTCTATCAGATGCATTAAAAACCCAGCACACTTGCATATGCCTTTAATAATACTGTAACCTGAAACCCACATTATTCATCACACATACTTTACTAATAACATGATGTTGAAAATGTACCATTAATTTGCAGGTAGAAGGAGATTTCCTGTATTTCCTCGTCATGGAAAGCTCTGATTGTGTATAGTCCTCCATCTAGTTCTTTCACACGCACAAGAGTGATGTCACTACGGTACCTGGCAAAATAATAAAACTGCATTTGTGATATGTCTGGGATAAAATCTCTTCACAGTAAGATCTCTAGCCATTTCCCAATAGAACTCAACAGTTTCTCCATGGAATAACCCTCCCCATCAAGGTACTGGAAAATTAGCAGACCAAAATGTGATCCCTATGACACACGTAGAGTCACATAAATATAAGATTTTATTTAAAAATGCTTTTATCTTCATGTCCTGCATAGCTGCTAATGATGTTAGTTTGTTACATACTTCAGAAGCATGAGCAGTTTTTGCCAAATGACAGTGGTCCTTTATAAGTGTTCTTATCTAACCATACTGTAAATGTGGGATCCTTGAAAGTACCACCTAAACTTAAGTTTCCTTTGTATTATAGAGCACACTTACAGAATAATAACTATGTAAAAGTTATGAAACTTGCTTAGTTTTCTAGTTACTACTTCCATGTTTCTGGCGAGAGAGAAAGCTGCCATTTTTGACATTGACAGTCTGAGCCGATTTGGCCAAAAATGTCAAGAGACAGCTCAAAAGCCAATCAAACTGCAGAGTTCTAAGCTGTAAAAGTTACATTATTTTTTATGTGTTCTTCAGCATTTTACAGCACCTATCATGCATAGCATTTGCAGCAATAAAAAGGCAAGTGCTAAAACTGTTACATATACATTTCAACTGCTGTAGGTAAACTAATTTAGGTGGAACCCCCCCCCCCCCCCTTTAAATGAACGACAGTCACTCACCTGGTTTCAGAGATGTTTCTGTTATTAATTGTTATTTGGTTAGTTTTACTGCCTATCAAGGTTTCGTTGTCTTTAAGCCAGACAATGGTCGGCCTTGGATAAGCCTCGATGGTCATTCCAAAGGATGTGCTTTTGTGTAAATCAATGATCTTTGTTCTATTTCCAACGATCTCCAAATGCACAAAGCCTCTTTCTAGAGAAATAGAGTCACAAACGTATTAAAACTTATTATAAATAGCTTTATTAAGAAGGAAACATCATCACATTTTATCAATTATATACTCATTTTAGCCTCTTTTGTAATAGCCATATATTTAATCTATGCAAGTACAGATTTTGATGGCAAATATCAGACATCAAGAACAAAGTAAATTGCTAATTTTCCTATATGACAGTGAGAGATACGTAAGGGAGAAGAAAGAAGATGAGTGTAAAACCACCAAGGAAAGCATCATGGGTATAGGCCGTAATCACTGATGCCACTGGGCAAACTGTAATGGCTAATGGACTCTATGAGCCTCATCCAATTGAGCCATTGGGGAGATCCGGGTTCTCAAGTGGAGGTTTCAAGTTATTTTGCTATTCAATTGTCTTCGATTGAGTTACGGGCTCCGAGCTGCAATGCATTGCGATTTGTAAGATCGCAAGTTAATGAGCTTCAAGCCTTTGATCTTTCACGGTCGCAAGAGTCCCGAACACGAAAATCACAAATCGCTATTCAATTGCTCTGAATCCCCCTCACTTACCACTCCGTCAAGCCCGCAAATGGCAAATATCTAACCACAAGTTAATGGTACCAAGAGGTCTTAATGACAAATCGGAGCACTTTAAAAGCAAATAGAAATGCAATACTGTACTTTTTTTAAGAGTGAAAGTGATGTTACATCTTAGAATTAATAGCACAAAATTCTCCAATACTTTATTTCATGTTCAATTTTCGTGTTATATCGATCACGGCAATCAATGTGAAGTCCTACGTGCTCCAAACTCCAAGCCCGTAGGACTTTGAAATCCAACCTCCATTTTTCAAAGTCCTATGAGCTTGGAGGTTGAAGCCCGTACGACATAGAAAATGGAGGTTGCATTTCAAAGTCCTACTGCCTTCACTTACGAGTTACGGCTTGGAGGTTGGTCATAATGACGATCTCTGTTTCCATTGGCTCGTTCTGCATCGAGAGTTACAGGCTTGCTCCCATAACATGTTCAAGCCCGCAAATGCTATGTCCGACGGTAATGGTCTCCGATTTTCGCAACCCGCGCCTATGTTGCGGGCCCGGCTAATTGAATAGCATCGCAAAAGTAGAACCTGCAATTAATCGCAGGCATTTGGCTGTCGAGCGAGTTGCGATCCTCGAATTGAATGAGGCTCTATATATAAATAGCATGCATCATTCAGCAGTTAGGGGCCCTGCCCATGGCTTCTGAAATGAATGCAAAAGCTGAGTAAACTTAATCCTAGAAGGTTTCGTTGTCTTTAAGCCAGACAATACCTATTTATTACTGATGAACGGTTGCTTTTCCTATACTTATAGCATGCTCTGTTAAAGGAGTAGCTTTATAGTTATAGTTATAGTTATAGTATAAAGTAAACAAATAATCATAATTAACCATTTTATGTAATATTTATTTTAAACCTTAACAATAAACTAGAAAACATTTAATCAAATACATTAAATTGTTATTCAAATGAAATGAAAAATAATAATCTATTTTTAAATTGCCCTATCAATCAAAACAAAATTAAACCATAACCAAATAAATTGTAATTGAATAAAACTGTAATTTAAGAACTAAACGTAAAGAAATATGTTTAAAATGTACTAGTTAATCTTAAAACTCCAGTTCCAACACTGAAAATAGCTGTAGGCCAAATCTTTTTTAGGGTGTCTACTTATGTGAGTAGACTTGCAATTTATATGTATACATAGCAGTTATCATCTATATCAGACATATCAGTTATTTTAATATTCCCGAGTATGCCAGACTGGTGCCTCCATTTATGAACTATATTTGTATTTAGCATGTAGTAAGCAAAGTGTAATAATGTCAGAGATGTCACATATCCATATAGGCCCTCATTCAATTGCAATTTGGCCAATTGAATAGGGCTCTAAATAAGCACATAACATATTTTTTTTAAATAAGTTTTTAATTAGTGAAAACCTTCCTTTTGGATAGATGCTTACTAACTAAAAACTTCTTTAAAAAAATATGTTATGTGCTTATTTAGAGCACTATTCAATTGGCCAAATTGCAATTGAATGAGGGCCATAGTGTGCAGAGAACTCTGCACTCTCATAATATAATTACTGCAATAATTATACTACTGTATCCCTTGTTAAAGGGACATGGAATTCATAGATACTGCTCTACATCATGAGATAAAGCACTAAAAAAACATTACATTTTTTAATTTTTAAAACTAATGTTCAACTATCGCCAAGTTAATCCTCAACTTGTTCTAACCAATAGTTGTGTTGAGTTTCCTTCACTTAAGTTACTTCAAAGACCAAAAAACATAAGAACCCTGCAAATAAACTCCTTGGCCCTCATTCAATTGCAATTTGGCCAATTGAATAGGGGTCTAAATAAGCACATAACATATTTTTTTAAAGAAGTTTTTACTTAGTAAACATCTATCCAAAAGCAAGATTTTCACTAACTAAAAACTTATTTAAAAGAAATATGTTATGTGCTTATTTAGAGCACTATTCAATTGGCCAAATCGCAATTGAATGAGGGTCCTTATGAATAAGATATTCCTTTAGACATTTTAATCTCAAATGGAATGAAATGTGTGAAGACAGTATATAAGCAATTAGAGGGAGATTGTAATTTATGTTCCCTTCAAAAGAGTCAATTTAATAACTTCACTGTCTCAGTAAGTTTCAATATAAAAGATGATTGCTTACCAACTACAGTGATATTAATTTCCTTTTCGTCCTCGCCATCACTGAACGATTCCAAGACTCTGCACCTGTATGTCCCAGCATCTTCCAAATCCGCATTTGTGACAGTTAAAACTGATCTCAGATCTTCACGTTGTGGCCCATAGAAGAAATCTGTTTCTGGTTCAATTCTTTTTCCAACCTGAATTTTTTTGAGAATTTGAATAAAACTTAGATTATACTTATATTCAATTGATTTAGAGCCAAAGAATATTATTCTATCTATAGGGATAAAGACATATATAAATGCACAAAACACAGCTGTCAAAACATCTTGGAGTCCAAGATTAACATCCACACTCCATAAATCGCCCCCCCCCCCCACATCTAATGACATAGATCCTCATTCAATTGCGATTTGGCAAATTGAATAGGGCTCTATACATGGCCGGATTACCCATTAGGCCAACTAGGCAGCCGCCCAGGGGCGCTTCCCTGTGAGGGGCGTCACTTCTTTAAAAAAAAAATAGTTCCTGGCTTAAAAAAAATTTAATATTGCAGTTCATAGACTGGCTATTAGGGGGTAACCACCTAGAACAGGACAGTTACAACAGGAAAGAGAATTTACATGTACAGAAAAGGCAAAAATTGATCCCTGGAGGGGCTCCTCCACCTCACTGCCTAAGGGCTCCAAAAAGGTAGATACGGCCCTGGCTCTGTATAAGCACAGAGCATATTTTTTATAGAAGATTTTAGTTAGTGAAGACCTTGCTTTTGGATAGAAGTACACTAACTAAAAACTTTTGTAAAAAAAATATGCTCTGTGCTTATATAGAGCTTTATTTAATTGGCCAAATCACAAATTAATGAGGCCCATCGTATTTATCAATGCACTGAAAACCAGGTCCAAAACTATTTGATTTTTTTAAATGATTGGATATATAACTTAGTTCAGTGGCAGAGCTAGTGCTGGCTTGCAGCAGAGCAGTATAAGATGCTGGTAGAATGAAGTCCACCCCTGTGGGTGTGGCTTTAGGTCACAACTTTGAAACACAGCACTGTACATCAAAGAGAACTGGAATAGAATGTGAGGTTCTAGAAGTTGAGAATCTGTTACTCTAGGGGCTTCTTAAAAGTAAGTGAAGTGTAAAATGTATATGAAAATTACACTGAGGAGGATATAATTAATAAAGTAACCTAGTTAAGACATTTATATAAAGCACAACATTCCTGAAATTATCCTTTCATTTAACGCCCCAGTTTAGAACCCAGGAGATGCTCCCCCTTATTTGATCAGTATACTTCTATCACACATACATAAGGGATTTAAAAAATAAGGAATTGAAATCGCTCTCAAAATGAGGGACCAAGAAGCAATTTCCTATGATAGATATATTTTTAATTATAGTATATACTGATGTGCAGTATAGAAATTTTAACATACTCCAAAACTGAGGTAATTTTTATGATCATTTTATAGGCAGTTTATCAAAAAAATTTGTTGTTAAGTATTTTAGAAAACACCCCAATACAATATACATTTGCTATATACTAATAAGAGGCAAACTGTAAAAAAAGCAGGATGCAATTGAAGACACAGGACTGTACTTAATTCTGACTGAGACAGTCTGCATTCATGGAAAAAGATAAACTGTTCCAGAAGTGAGCCCAACTTCAAAGGTATTAATCCAGTTTTTCCTTTAAGCCCGGGGACAGCAAACAGATGCACAGTATTTATTCTATGTGCTGTCCTGCCTTCTATTAAATAGCAAGAACAGACGAAGATGACTTCAGAAAGTGTCTGCAGCATAATAGGCATTGTGGGGTTGTCATTTTTGTGACCAGCATCAGAGGTGTATTTAGGTCTATGAGTCTAGTGAAACAAATGTAGAGGCACAGCATGGTCTTAATGGGCTATGGTTAAAAACATTTATTCTGACTAATTAGACAGGAACAGCGTCATAAAGCTGGTGTTGGTAAATGCATATTCATGCTTCTGCTGGTCCCTAAAAGTATCCATGATACTTTGGTGAAAGTATATAGGAGAGGGGTATTTGCAGGTGCAACCCTTCCAGTTATACCTGCAAGTTCTTAACTTATGAGCATGTGCGAGAGAAGGAAGTAGGTATCAGACTATAGAAACTCCAGTGATTATTATTATTATTGTTTACTTGTAACGTGCCAACATTAATCCCATAAAAAGCACTTACGAGTGCCCTAAGTACATAATCACCCATCAACTATAAAACCATGTTGTCTAGGAACAAATGCTATGATGCATTGTCTATAACTATATCCTATTTTAACACAAAATAAACACATTTTCTACTGATTGAAGCTATAAATACAATTGTCACATCTTTTTAATATCAAAATATATTATTAAGTTAAAAACAATTACTTATGTATATATATATGTCTGTGTTTCATTGCCGTAGCCAGTTACTGCAGTTGTACTGCACTTCCTACTCATTATAAGATTTATGATGCTCACATTTCCTATTGGCTCTGTCTCATCCGTAAAGTTTGGTTTGGCTACTCCCTGCACAGAAATCTGTTGAATCTAAGGCAGGATTTATGGCTGTGCACTGAGTGGGGTTGTGAAAGATTTACATTAGTGTAGAACTTAGGGGGGGGGGACTCCTGCAGCCAATTTACGGCAGTGCCCTAACTTACAGCACCTGACTTACATAGGGCTCATATTCTGTATCGCTATATATGGGTTACGTTCAAGGCAAAACCTATTTTAAAATATTGTAAAGAATCGAGGGCCCTGTCTTTGAGCTTAGAATCTATGGGCCTCATTCTATTAGCGGCCGCAGCCGCTGCGGGGCCGCAAGGACCGGCCGTAAGCTATTCGGCTATTCTATTCCCTTACGGCCGGAGGCTCCGGCAGGCTTGCGGCCGGTGCCTTGCTATCTCTTGCGGCCGCTCGCGCCAGAGGAAAGCCTTTGATCTAAAACGGCCGCAAGAGTTTTGCAATTCAATTGCTCCGGGAAACCTCTCTGCAAGGCTAAAAGCGAGCCGCAGCTTACTTGCAGGAAAGAGGTCTCGCTAGCACCAATTAAGCACATAAAATAGCTCAAATAAAGCCATCCTGCACTTTGAGAAGACTATAAAGGGATTTTAGGTGTTAGAAAAAATAGCACATAATTATCCTGTACTCAAATCCGTAAAATATTTAATTTGTAATATCCGTAAAATATCCATGTAAAAAGTCCAGAGAGCTTGGAGCACCTCAGACACACCCACGCTACAGCCGGAAAATAAACAGTTAATTTGAACTCGGGTTTGGGCAGATGTGCAAGCTTGAGAGTGGGTTCCTTTTAATCCTCATGTCCCCCAATATGATCCCTAGCATTTACAGAGCTGTACAGTGCAAGCTTGAATTTATTTTTGAGTTTTTATATTTCTGAGATTACGGCCGGTTCCAAGAGATGCGGCCGGCCGTAAGGGGAGATCCTTGCGGGGCCGTATAATAGAATCGCGAGTTAACTGAACCCCCGCAAGGAATCGCAGCCTTACGGACGATTTACGGCCGCTAATAGAATGAGGCCCTATGTGCATAGTTCTTTCCCTAAAGCACCTTACAAGATTGAAAACTCACAAACGTACAATCTAATAATATAACAAAACCTGCTAACCTGCTTCCTCACCTACCACTCCCTTCACTTTTCTGTATATACGCCTACAATACAAATCCACTTTAATACATTATAAATCCTATGCCTTCGTTCTGCCAGATATAAATATTATATATATTGTAAACTTATATAGATAGACTAAAACATACTATCCAAGGACCATATTCAATTCGGAGCCCGTAACTCAATCGCCGACAGTCGAATGTCTGCGAGTGAGTTGCGGGCTCCCGTTGGTTTCCGATTGCAATGCTATTCAATTGAGCAGGGGGGCGAGTTACGAGCCCCAAGCCAAAACGGTTAACCATGCACTGGTTCGGAGCAGTTCTGGGCGGGCACCTGATCAATTCAACAAGCCCGTAGCCGCCCATTTTGAATCGTCCAATAGAAAATGAGACTGTCATCATTACGGCGGTAAAACACAGAGGATACATGTCAATCAATTAGGTTCGGGGGGCGATATGCGATAAGATTCGCAAAACTTGCAAAATAAAGAATTTTGAAAATGAATGCCAATACTGTTCTAGTCCATATGGGTGGCCTTATATCTATTAACTCATTGATACCCGAGATCGATTTAACCCTGAAATGACACATGAAAATAAATTATATTTCCTGCCGATTTGCAAGCTTGATACTGTTGTGAAATTCATTCTAATGTCTATCATCGCTTTCCCCGTTATTTACAGTGCAGTAAGGATTATTTATATGCATTTACAGTGTTATGAATAGGTGTTTAACCCACTTGCGGGTCCTCTCTAGCACTTGTAGGATTTTCTCCTTCATTTGCCATTTACAAGTGTGAAAACATTTACAGGCTTGAGGAATCGTAGCAATTAAATAGCAATTTGCAATTTTAGCCGTGCGAAAGTGACAGATCAAAGGCTTCTGAAGGCTGTAAGTTTCGAGGTTAACCATCGCCATATTTTCAAGCCTGTAACTCGGTAGCTGATCCGAGCCCGCAAAAAGACGCCAATTGAATATCAAAATAGCTTGCAAGTTCACTTACGGGCTTCCGGATCTCAAATTCGCTCAATTGAATATGGCCCCATGTTTTTATTTTCTTAATAAATTACGGTAAGTACACAAATACTAAAATTAAGTACACAAATACTGTTGCAGGATTAGGGATTGAAGAGGCCAATAGACTCTGTAAGGAATTAAGTAGATGACACAAACACATGAAAAGTCTTGGCCAATCACACATGATAAGCCTTGGTTGTACATAGAGTTTTGGAAATCGTATGTTGTTCTTCAACAGTTCAGGACAGAATATTAAAGGTAACTCACCTTCTTACCAGGGTAGTCCCAACTGAAATCCAGAACATCATTGCCACCAACTGTGCATGAAACAGTGATATTCTCGCCTGCCTTGAAAACTGTCTGCTCTGCGCTAATGGTAACATTTACTGTGGAAACTAAGAAAAAAAGAAAGAATAATCCATGTAAGAAACTAATTAAAAATTGGCAGATTGGTATCATACAGTCAACAGGCCAGCACATTCTTGATTGATGAGGCTTGCTGTGCATTACTACAGAGAGATCTTCATTTTATTCATTAAGATTTCATCAACAGAACCAGCTGTGCAGGCTGAGTGAAATGGTGTGATAATTCCTATATTAGTGTACAGTGGTATTGTTAACCCATTGCTAGTCTCCTATGCAGATGAAGCTCATAAAAAAAGAAAAACAATGTTCATGGTTAAGGAATTAGTTTAAGACAAATATGAATTAAATAAAAATAATAAAAAAAGGTAATAATACCATGTTAAAATATGGGTAAAGAAATCAATAGAGGTAAAAAATAACCAGCGTCACAGTCACAGCAGAAATTCATTGTTTATGCAGTTTCATGTGGGAGCTCTTTAGGTACAAAAGCTATCTCAATTCCTAATCAATTTAAAAATTCAAGACATTTCCAAAGTGATTTTCAGGCCTCCGCCTTATGGTGCAGAGCACTTTTGGTAACTTCCATGCCAATGACACTAACAGCCTCATTAAATTCGGGCTACGTGTTAAAACGTAGCCCATAACTATGAAATGAACTGCTACAAATAAATCATGCTATTAAATTGCAACAAAGTCACCCTCGAGCTAGCCCGTAACAAGCAAATGGAGCCCAAAGCCCAACGAGTGCTGGAGAGGACTTGCAAGGGGGGTAAGGTCTAATACGTAGCACTTCAAATGCAAATATAAAACCAATACTGTACTTTTATTAGTAGGGAAAGTAGTGGTAGGTCTTAGAATTAATAGAAAAGCATTCTCAAGCCCGCAAATCTGGCCCGAAAAATAATGTATTTAATTTGTATTGTTTGTGTTATATCGATCCCGCCAATCAATGTGTTAATACATATACTGTAACTCGCATATAATAGAATATCATATTTACGGCTTTATTAATATTGCATTATTGTAGAATGTGGGTCCGATCGCAACTTGTAATTGAAGCCCGTAGGACTTTGAAATCTAACCTTCCCTTTTTCAGTGAAGTAACACTAACAATCTCTTTTTCCATTGGCTCCGTCTAAACCCGTAACTACGGTCTACAATAATTGATCGTCTGCAAGGCCGCAAATCCAACATTCTACGAACGAGCTACGATTTGCGTCTCAAGCCTGTAGCTCGCAGCCCATTCAAATTTAATAGCAACGTAATTCAGCCAAATCTCAAGCACGCAGCCATTAAGGGCTTCACGTTGGGGTTACTGGCTTGGAATTTAATAGAGTCACATTTTTGTCCATGCTTCCTTTATGGATTGCTTAGGACAAATAACACAAATGGTAAACATTATAAATGTGCTATGTGCTCCTATAGTTTGAAAACAATAATTAGAGTGCCTTTAAGAAAATTAAATGCACACATAAAAAAAGCTTACCTTGTAAGCTGAAGACATAATATTTCTCTGAATAACCTTCATGACCTTCAAAGGAAGCTTTACATCTGTAGCCTTGGTCCTCAAAAAGTCCTGTGAAACCTTTCTGGTTGTCATAGATAAAAGGGTACTCTATGTCATCTTTTGAGTCATGGAGAGTCACGTGTGCTTTAGGGTTAGTTACCAGGCATGGAATGGTTTCTTCTCTATTTACTGGCTTGTAAATATATTCTTTCATGTTTTCAGCAGGCAGAAACCACAGATAAGGATCTAGGATACACATTGGAGAAAAAGTAGAGAAGTAAGTAACCATGATTAAGGCCTAGTCTACAGTAACTAGGAAAACAATGTTGCACATATACCCAAGGCCTGCTCAAACCAATTTTGGAAGGTCTTCGAAATTCAGCACCATATACAATATAATAAAATGCAACAACTTCTTGGGTTGTTTAAAAAAAATATCTTGCATGTTTAATGTCAAAGATAAGGTCAAGATTTATATTTTCAACTTAAATCACAGTCATACTATAATCATATGAGAGCAGTACTATCAAAGTCACATAATCATTTAGAGAACAAATAATTATAATACAAAGAAAACAACAACAAAAAAACATTGGCTGAAGGCTGGAAAAGACCTCAGTCATGGCATGAGGCAACATTTTATGCTAGCCCTGAATATACACATTCAGAATGGATGCATATAGCTATTTATCACAGCTTTACATTAAAATAGTGTGTCACTTTTTTTGCTAAAACAAGAGTTATGGAAATTATTTAAATGTGGACCCAATAAGAAATGCCTGACGTGTTTAGTAGGTTGAAAAGTCCTCTGAATACCTTTGCAGAAATAAGGAGTGGATATAGAAAGATATGGCGTTCCTCAGAACACAGTCAAATTACTTAAAATAATATAACCTATATATTCAAGTTGAGGCCTAAAAGATGTGTTACACTTAAGTAATTTGTCTGGTCTCACATTTTTTTAGAAATATCCATTATTGTAAGGTGGGCAAAAACAATGCACTACACCAGTGGAAAATTCCAAATATTAATGTTGTTACCGTATTGGTCCGAATATAAGCCACACCTTTTTTCCGATTTTTTAGCTTGCGAGTTAAGGGTGCGGCTTATATACGCGACCATCAAAAAATCATTGCCGATTTGCGAACTTTGCTTGTAACGCGTGCGACTTCTATTCGCGAATGCAAAATTACTGCCGATTTGCGCGATTGCGAGTTAAGGGTGCCGTTTTTCGGGCTTTAGACTGCGTTATTGAATAGCGATTTACGGTTTTAGTGATTCTAACATCCTGTAAAGCCTGTAACCTGCAAAAAAAGCCTGTTTCTTCCAATGGCTGATCACTTTGAGAGTCTTTTTCTCTCCAATTTTACGGATGCGGCTTATATTTGAGTACTATCTTTTTTCTATTTTTTCCCCTTGAACTTTACGGGTGCGGCTTATATGCGGGTGCGGCTTATATTCGGACCAATACGGTATATGCTATTGATTCTCACATTTCATGCAAACATATTCTAACCTGGTACAAAGATATAGACTGATTTCTCCCTTGGATCTTCATCATCTTCAGGCATGCATGAGTATCGTCCTGTGTTGTAACCTGTCACATTTTGAAGGGTGAGCGTACTAGTGAAGACACCATTTTGTTCCTCTACTGCTGCATCAATTGGATTGCCATTGTGCATCCACACAATTTCAGTATCAGCGAAACAGTTCAATGTGAATGTGCTGGTAAGATTCAGGACAATCTCTGAGTCTGATGGAGTGATGTCAAGGCAGTAGCTTCTGTGGGCCAAGACTAGCAACCCTTAATGAAAAAAACAACATTTTCATTACAATTAAATCATAACATGATTTCAACAAGAAAATAATGGTAAAATGCAATGAATGTACTCAAGTCAGACAGTATTTAATATTATTACTATACATTGTATTATTGATCACAGCAAGAATTAAACAGGTTGTATTATGTGATTTATGTAACTTTTAAAGTTGAGGTTTGCAACCTTTTGGAATCAAAGATTTGAGAGCTGATAATAACCAAAAGACTGATCTATACTGCCCATTCTATATATCTAAAAATCTGGTTTAATGAATCATTGGGATGGTCTTATGAATAACCCAGGTATGATCAAATTCCGTTTCCAATGCTCCACTTATGTACTACCTTTTCTGTAAGGTATTACTTTTTCACATATCACATTTTGGAAATCATTATCTATTTTTTTGTGTAACCTTTTATTTCTAGAAGATACTTCTTTCCTGATCTGTATTAAATGCTTTGAAATATTTTAAGCTTTCTATCATATCAACCCTCTTTTTTTTATCCTCTAAGCTATGCATATTAATGTCATAGACATGGCCGGATTACCCATTATGCCAACCAGGCAGCCGCCCAAGGGCGCTTCCCTGTGGGGGATGCCACTTCTTAAAAAAAATAGTTCCTGGCTTATAAAAAAAATTGCAATATTACTGCTCATAGACTGGCTACTAGGGGTTAACCACCCAGAACAAGACAGTTACAACCGGAAAGGGAACTTACACGTACAGAAAAGGCAAAAATGTGTCCGTGCGTACCTTGCATACTCACTCGCAGGGGCTCCTCCACTTCACTGCCTAGGGGCTCCAAAAAGGTAGATACAGCCCTGGTCATAGCCTATTTCATTGAAAGTTGTGCCTTTTACATCATGCACCATTACAATCACCCTCCTTTGAATTATTTCTAATGTGTCAATATTCTTTTGTAGGACGCAATGCTTTGTCTTAGGATCTATAGAATGACATTAGAATCTCTCTTGTTTCTCTGATAGTTCCTCTTCCAATACAACCAAGTGACTTTTTATGTTATTGAATGTAGAATAGTAAAGTTATCTAGTGTATGAGTGATATCTAAGAGATGCAAATATCTAAAAAGGTATGCAAATAAAATGTTTACTATAATACATTCAACAAGTCTGTGTTTTAAAGAAATCCAATGTATTTTGTTGCAGAGGATACAGAATTTAAGCAAGTTGACACTAATATGAATATACAGCTGTATTCTATTTGGTTGCCACTGCTTCCCAGGTCCAATTACTTCCAGAACTCCAGCAACTACTTCCACACAGGCTGTACCAGTGACACAAGGCCACAAACCATCCCTGCTCAATTAGAAGTATGCAGCTTCATTCAGCCATGCAGACTATTTGATATTTGACTGTAATTTGTACCAGCTCTGTGTATATTGTGTAATTGTTTTTTACTGCACAGGTTTTTTTTTTTCAAAACTAACCTCCCTCAGTAATACTAAAAACCTCTCTGATCCTTCCATTATTTTCCCACTCCCGCCTCTGTTCAAGAAAAAAGACACTTGGCAAGTATTTACCAAACGAACAATATTTGCAGTTGTGTATGCCATGTGCATAGTGCATTAGTTGGGAAAATATCCATTTTCCAAGAGTTTATGAGTTCAAGAATCCATTTTGTGTTTGTTACATAATTTCAGCAGTGCTGAATCATGAAGGTGTATGTTTTTGCTATCCGTGAAGAGAGAGGAGGGGTATGGGGGAACATACATTCTTTGTAAAGATAAGTGGATAAGATAATTGGATAAGATTGTACTTGATGCCACACCTCTTCCTTCTCATTGGCCCAGAAGCTGACCCCTTGCATCAAAAGATGGTATCATAGCTCTCCAGAAATATAAACTCCCCTCTCATACACAACTTCCATCAAGGTATCATGGATCACTCCGAAGTCATGCAGAGGCATCAAAATTATTTGTTTATAACTAAAAATTAGGTGTGTGACCTTTGATGTACACCTTTTGGGTCAGTGCGGGTGAAACAGTGTGTCAATTCCTGTCTGATTCAGTTATCAAACAAAGGCTCTGGACTTCTGCTTGTTAGCTCCTCTCCCACTCCTCCTGCCACTGATTATTAAAAACACACACCGCCATCATCCAACTCTCATCATGTGATGTAACAAGCACAAAACCGATTCCTGTACTCATTAATATAGTGCTAAAAATGTCAGATTTTTCCAGAAAACGTTTTATGTCCACGGCTTGCACAACTACTAATATTGTTAGCGTGTTACATAATGGACAAACATCTTTTTTCATTGGAGTGGTCCTTTAATATAACCCTTAACTGGATCCAACTTCAGGAAAATAAATTAGATTTTTATAGCCTGTGTATCATCCATAGAGTACTAAAAAAGTACCAACTTCCAGCATCTATGTCTCCAAAACTGATAAGGCAATTAATAACATTTCAACAAAATTCATCAGACATTTAGTTATAGGGTGAAAAATGTTAAAGCCCATTCTTGCATTGCACAAGTCTGATTGAAAACACAAGCTAAGGTTTGACAAAAAGAATAAAAAGTGTTACTGAAGTATGAGAACATGTTCTGTGAGACTTCAAAACCTTGACTACTGCAGTGTTTTGGCGAAACGTCCCCAGCAAAAGAATTATAGTTTTCTTATTCCATATAAAGAAGTTCTTACCCTACACTCATAAATTTCATTCTTAGTAGTGCAAAAGTACTTGCTTTTGAGCTTTCCACACAAGTACTTTTTGTGGCTGATGAATCATTTGATGACTGTATATCCAGGAGAACACAGATAGTCTTCTTTTTTTGGTTCATATAGTTTTTATTATTTTATACAAATTTGACAAAAATGTTATTTACAAAAACATTCATTCAATTAGAGTAATGACAATGTATAATACTCCTGTAATTAAATCACAAAAACATATATAATCCATTTTCCATACATATCTTTCATAGACATAAGAGGTTATAAAAAAATATACATAATGAGATTAATAATAGGAAATAAGATTATTCCCCAAACCAATGACAGTGCAAATTTCCCATATTTTCCATTTAATGGTAGAATTTTTACTAATACCTAGTTTTTAGAAAGTCTCTTTCCAAGGCCCGATTCTTTTTGACTGTCATTTTTAATTAATTCATGCTAGGAGCCGAGATCTGGTTCACAGATAGTGTTCTTGATTTGAGTATAAAGGGTTTTTGGATTATATTTTGTTTAAAGGACTTGGAGGAGTTCTGGATTTTACTAACTATATAATATACCTATGTAACTATTTATTTGTATGTACTTTATTTTATCAGGAACACTTATAGACTGTGTTTTTACTACCTAAATAAAAATAAAACAAATAGTACAAGCTCAGGTCTGACCTCTGCAGCTCATGAAGACACAGACTGTGCAGTGTATCACACTATTCAATGTCTCAGCAACATGCTACGGCTAGATGGTCACTAATTTCTCAGTATGAGACATTGCACAGTCAGTATTACAGAGCCCATGCCTTCATGAGCTGCAGAGTGTAGTCCCAAGAAGTTACTATTTGTTTGATTTTAGTCATTAAAAACAGAGCTTACTAATACTTGTTTAATAAAATAAAGTACATAAGAGTAAATAGATACATAGATATATTATATACCTAGTAAAATCCCCAAATCTTCCATATCCCTGTAACTTAATAGTAAATGTGCAAGAAAAATGCTGACTGCATTGATCAGTTTCAATCGGATAAATGTATTTTTGAGTAAACATAAAACTTAACTCATAATCAATAAAGGAGACATCAGCCATCCTGATTCAACAGAGGTGGTTCACCCATATTTTTTTTTAAGACTAGTATTGGATGGAGAGAAAACTCTTGATACATGGTAACATAATTTCAGTAGCTTTTAAGTGGCCTATAAGAGTAATCTAGATACTTTTATGAATTCAAGAACAGTTAAAATGGTCAAAAATGTACAAAATTTAGATTACCTGTTATCGCGAAGAGATACATCTTTTGAGATATCTTCTTGGTGTTCAAATTATTCTTGGTATTTTTTCCTATAAAAAAAATAACACTAGATGAAATATTTTTATTTAAAATATTTTGTTCTATATTATTTTCATAAATTATTATTATAAAGAACATTGTACAATAAGATACCTAATCAAGCATTAAAATGTAAAAGCTAATTTTTGTCTATACTGGTCCCTGAAAGCATCCAAGATACTTTGGTGAAGGCTGCATGTATTTCCATTTTGCAGGAGCAATATTTACAGTTATCTTTGAAAGTGCCTGCTTCAGAGCATGTGCAAGGGAAGGGAATAGGTATCAAATTCTACAAGCTGCTCTACCCAGCTGACCACTTATTCCCTAGAAAGTGTTAAATCTTGCGATGATGATCAAAATTGCATTGTGGGCATTAAAATCCCCACTTAGCAAGCTTTTTCGCCATAGTGCTGTTCAGCGCTATGGCGATAACATGCCCCATTTAGCACGGTTTACCTACAGCTCTCCTGCATGCAGGAACGCATATACCGTGCTAAACAGGGTATCTCTGCACCAAATCCCATTATTTTTTTTACTTTACCTACATCCTCACTGATATGTAAGATAATCACAACCCCTCAGGCTCAAAGCCAGAATGAAGTGCTGAAACTAAACAAGATGAAACATTTTATACACAGAAACTAAGATGAAGGCAGTATCCCAACTGTATAATTTTTTTTTATATTTATATTTATATTTTTTATATTTATTTTTTATTTTTCATTTATTATTTTCGTCTTTTTATTCTTTTTTTCATATACATTTTTTGTTTGACGTTTTAGGTTTTTTATACCTATTATTATTTTTGTCTTTGATTTTAAAGTGTGTGTATATATATTTTTTTTTTTTACATATTTTTTACATATATATATATATATTTTTTTATTTTATTTTTTTACGTGTTTTTACCTCTGCATTTCTAGGCGCTATAGTATTAACCAAGTTCACTTACGTAGGGAACTTTTGGTTTCCTCTTCTTGCATGCTCCTTGGGAGTAACTCACTTATATATACTATTTCAGAATTATATCCGAACATTAATAAACTTAAAGGCTGTATTATGTTTTTTTTTTTTTTTTTATAAAAAAATGTGCCCAAACAAGTATAATTATTATTATATTCAGTGCAAATTGCAAATATCAGACTTCAGTGATCCTTTAACAATGCGCGAGACTGTAAGGGAGTATCATTGTACTGGATACAACTATCAATAAGAACTAAATTATAAAAAAATAAAAGAATGCGGGCAAAAATAATGGGAAATAATGTTTTACAACAGGGAACCAGAAGATACAAACATAATTAGACACATGTATATAGGACAATGCATGTTTCAGGCTGAATGTCTGTTTATCTCTAGTTCCTTCTTCCCATCCATTCCTATCACTCGCACATATATAAGTTATGGGTTTTCTGTAAGGTTTTAGTGCACATCTCTACATTTGGTTACAACTTCTCCTTTTTGAGCGTGTTGCCTTCCCCTTTCTCAGATTGTGACAATGTACAGCTTGCATTC